>JABUQX010132498.1:15000-42267 GCA_015478945.1 Trachelipus rathkii | reverse complement strand
GATCAACTATCCAATAAACCAATAAGAAAACTATATCCAAGCTTTTCATTTAATTAACTTATCTTTATTTTGCTGAAAAGAGCAATCTAATTATATTATTATTATAATAAACACTCAGAAGGACCAAAAAACGAGCCAAGCAGAGAGAGAGAGAGAGATGAAGAAGAGAGAGAAGAGAGAGAAAAGAGAGAGAGAAGAGAGAGAAAGAGAGAGAAGAGATGAGAGAGAGAAGAAGAGAGAGAGAGAGAGAGAACGGAGAGATATGAGAAAAGAAGAAAATAAAGAGAGACAAATAAGAGAGAGAGAGAGAGAGATTTACTATTTTTGTTCAATAAATTTTAGTTATAATTTATTGATTAATTTTGGCTCTAATTTGTTATGACAAATCTAATGAAATCTAGAATTGCTGAAATTTGAGTTATAGAATAAAAATTGGCATCTGTTGCGTTTCATATGATTTTATATCAAGCTTGAGAAGTGAGGAGTATTCCTTAGATTATAACCATAGATGGAGTGTGGTGCTGTCGTTAATCGTTAAGTGTTTTGTGCAAATTTGAAAAAATGAATACTGAAGAAGAAAATGATATTTGTCAGGATATTAGAATATATATATATAATATATATAATTATATATAATATTATATATCAGATATTTAATATATATATATACTATATATATATATATATATACTATAGTATATATATATATATATATAGCATTCCATAATATATAATATAATATATATATATATAATAATATAATTAATAATAAATATATATATAATATATTATATATATATATATATAAATAAAATAAATTATATAATATATATATATATACTATTATATATATAAACATTTAATTATTTTGAAGTGCCTCCCCATTTTTTCGGTTCACGAGCCCAATTGATCATAATATATATAGTAGATATCCATATATAGTATATATATATTATATCCTATATTATATATATAACATAGATATATACTTATATGATTATATAGTTATATCCCGTAATAGACTATACTTATACACAGTACCTCCCCTATATAGTTATATTATAGATATATACTATATATATATAATATATATATATATTATATTATTAATACTAGTATATTTATAGTATATAGTATAAATAATTATATATATTTATATATATAATATATGATATTATAATATAATTTATAATTATATAATATAGGATAATAGTATATATGAAAATAACTATATGATAAATACGCATACATATTCTACTTAAAACTGGTCTGATTAACAAGTGAAGTCTCTCTAGATAGTATCTGGCATCTTGACATATCCGTATTGAGCTCTTAGTTCTGTAACCCAAAAATTTGGAATAGACGGATCAGTAAATTTATTAAGATAAAAATTAGAGAATTAGTTAATATAAGGGAAAAGGAAACTGAAACAGTTTAAAAAATAATAAAATTGATATCGCTCGAGCAAAAAGTAGAATTTTGCTCAGTTGTAACGCGATATTGTCGATCGAGTTGTATAAAAAAAACCCCTCTCTCCTCTCTCTCTCCTCGCTTAAGCCATTTCGTTTGTTTGCATTTTTGCCTTAACTGAAACGTAAGAAATGCATCGAGTTTCGCGTTCTTTTGTCCCAAAACTTAGATGATAAAAATACGAATAAAATATTTATGTGCTCAACAAACGTAAGGAATTCCTTATTCCTGTAAGGTGCTATTTCCTTGCTTTCCGAATTTGCTCTTCTTACGAAAAACATTGTAAAACAAACATGATGCGGAGCGTGTAGACCGTATTGAAATTTCGAATCCGGTCAAAATCAATAATAAAAATTACTTATCAACCAAAGAAGTCAAAAATAAAATTCCAACACAATAATGATCAGTTAGTTGTAATATAAAACCATACGTTGATGTTTTTTTTATTAACGTTTTTATCCAAAACCACCTGCTTCCATCACCAACAGCCTATTTCCAAATTTTTTATAAACAAAAGCAACTTTATAATAAGAACTCGCCATCGTGACTGCCACAAAGTTCGTGCTACAAACTGGAATAATGCATATTCTAATCGAGCGTAAGCACAATCATTGACAAACAACGAAACGTCTTACCACTCTTCATGAGCTTATTAAAAAATATATAAACATATTTTGACTGAAGTGTTGGACTATGCGATATCTGCGTCGTTCGCGCCCAGGCAGACGTTATGCCGTAGTTCTCTTAAAAAAAAGGCGCCAGAATACTTTCCTCACCTTACTTTCGATTTATTGTTTTCCGCCTCTTAGAACACGGAAGACTTGCGGTGGTAGGCGCTTGACATATCCAAAGCTTTTGACCGGCTATGGCACGCATCATTGCTCTCTCCAAGCTCCCCTCATTTTGGTTTCCTCCTTCTCTTTTGCATACCTATGTCGATTTTCTTTCAAATCGCCTCAATATCGGTCTGTTGTTGATGGGGCGGGCGACTTCTTCTTCCTTTCCCTCTCAAAAACAATTCCCAGTTTTCTGTCTTCTTCCTACTTTCATCCTACTTTTCATAGATGATTCTTCTATCACCTGCACAATCGGGAGAACTCTATTCACTCATATAGCCGATGTCTCGACCCTTCATTCTTCAAACTCATTTCAAATTCTGCTCCTTTCTATTACTTCTAAGAAATTGTCCTGCTTCGTATTAATCTTTCCGATCATATTCTCGCCGATCTGGACAGAATTTCCGGTGGGGTCATTTAAACATTGTGAAATTCAATTCATTTTAAAAACATCAACTTCTACAATCTCCCTCTCAAAGACTCCTCCTAACTTTCCTATCTCTTTCGACCGTTCTCTCGTCTCTCCTGTTGCAAAATATAAACATTCTTTCAAATACACAACTAAAACAAAACAAAATGTCTGATTGAATATCTCTCACTATCCACAACGGTATGCTGATTAGGGCTTAGGCCTCAAAGAACGGGAAGTTCTGATTTAGACTGCGAGACTTTTTTCTCTCTTCTCAGTTGCTCCAGCTATACAAGGCCTCATCCGCCCTTTATGAGTACTGCGAGACTGTGCTCATCTGCTAATTGCCTTTAGATTGTTGACTTTAGAGGAACGTGAAACACCCCCTTCCTTTGAATTAAGACTCCTGCCCAGTTAGTGGTATTATGGTGACAGACTGGTATAAAAAAAAAAAAAAAAAAAAAAAAAAATATTTTAACTTGAGGAAAATAGTCATCATATTTGTTGAATTTTGATAAAACCTTTCTTGTCGTTAACTTTAAGAAACAGTTGTCACTATAAGTCTAATTAATACTTGATAAATTATAGTTGAAAGCAGACTTATTTAGCTTGAAGATTGATCAAAAGTTGATCAAATTCTCAATTTTCGGTTCGCCTATCAGCAAATCCACGTCGTAACCATTATAAACAAAGTAGTATAAATATGGGTTATCCCGTGAACACTACCCTCACTAAATCGCTTTACTTAGCGAAAAATTCCTTTCCGTTTTCGTGAATTTATGACGTAGAGATGCACTGATGCAATTTTTATATATTTTTATAGAGTATAAGTGTGAATACTGTTTAAAGTTTTAAAATAAATATTATAAATCAATTGCAGATTTTTTTTAGGAGAAAGACATTTGAAAAAGCCTGTCAAAAGTTCCGGAAATACCGGCCGAACCGAAGCTTTTAAAAAATCGAGGGTCCGGTACATGCCTAGTGTTATTGCAGGGTTCAACACTGAAATTTTGAATTTGAGATCCCTGACTTTCCCTGACCAAATCCGCATAATTTTCACCTGACCAGCGCTGTTCATTATTTTCTGCCGAAAAATAATCATAAATCATATTGAGAACCTATTTATTCAGTTCATACATAAATTATTGAAAATTTACTTTAGAAAACTGTTCATCATCATGAGGATGCAATTTAAAAAAAAATAATTTTTTTTTTTTTAGTAATCAGACCTATACCTTCCCCATAACACTGCAAAAACATCCTTTTTATTATTAATTATTTTCCAAATTATTATTAGTTTTATTAATAATACAAAAAGAAAATAAATTAAAAGCTTACATAATAGCCTAGCCTAGTGAATAACGTCCACTGTGATCACATAAAGTACTAAATGGGGAGATATAGTTAACTCTTTCTACTCAAGCATCTGAAATTTTGATTTTATAGAGGCTTCTGTCAAAAGCTTCAGGTTTTAACATCATCTTGCTCTTCAAGTTATTAGATCTGTATGTATAATTTTCTTTTTAACCAACCTTTTTATTCTTCTTCTTCTTTTCGTTCTATTTTGACTCTTGAATCCGTCTTCATAGTCTCCTATGGGCAAGCTCTTACACTTTGTCAACATTCTTGAGTTGATAGGAAACTTATATGATTACTTCATGAAGATCTTTAAGCGATTAGTGCACTGTGTTTGAGAGAATCAGACTATGTCTTCAGATTCTCCAACTAAAAATTGCTTAATTATAGAAAACACCTACCTCTCCACTCGCAGAATTTCCATAGGCGAATAATGTACCAATAATTAAATAATTGCCCACCAAATTGTTATTTGTTCCCAGATATCTATGAAGAAGAAAAAAAACTAATCAAGTCTCTTAGAAAGACAATCACCATTCAAAAATATTTTGAATGTTTATATTCCAAGTGGTGTTTTAGAATAGCTTCCTGCAAGTAAGTGTATATTATGCTTTTTGTTTTCTAGCAAAGAATAGGAGAAGTCCATAGGATAATCACATATTTACAATCTTCATCGGCCCATTTGTAAAACTATTGATCAGACTACCACACTATTCATGAAACATTAAATTTAAATGTTTCCCCTATATCTGCACACGAGTTTAAAGACATTTTTATCATCCACTACCTTTAATGCGAATCGTATTTCAGATCTTTTAACATCATCTTTAATGCAATGAAAATGAAACTGATATTGATAAAACGGGTTTTGGTGATCCGTGTTATTAATGAACACTCAAGGGTCATCTTACAATCGGTTGAGTATGCATTAGAAGTTGATGGCTAATGCATAACTTTTCACTCGCACAACTCTTCACTAATATTGCTATTATTAAGAAACACTGTAAACGAAAAAAGTTTTTAAGTAGGAGGCATTGATGAACAAGAAAAGAATAGCAGACAACTAAGTTTCTATATTACATTGTAAAAATAGGATTATCATATAGAATAGATCAAAGTTCTTTTTACACGACCTATATACAGTTGCCTTGAACATATTCAGGTCCTATTACCACAACCACCTGATAAAACTTGGGTCAGTGACGCCAACCACTGGTTGTTAAAAGTTTTAGTTTTTTTGTTTTGAAGTCATTTTATAAAAAGAATTAATAAAATACCTTAAAGCTGCAAAAAGAAATCCAGAAATCACTTCGTACAAACACTCTTCAAAAAAAAAAACACCTCAAAAAAGTATGTATAAATAACTAAAAAGAAAAAAGATATTAAAACAGAATTTAAGTCATAGGTCATAAAGTCTAAAACTACAATGCCAATATACCAATCCACCTTACAAATGAAATAGATGAACTTTGAAACAACCATTACAAACAGACATAGGAAGAATTAGTATCAGTAATAGTGAACTAAAAATAAGAAAAGAAACAGGATAGAAGTAGATTTATGGAATGTTCATTCCTCGCCCATCCTTTTTCATTCACTTCCGCTTTACGGTACATCTCTTATTCCACAATTATACAGTAAAGGAAAAAAAAATATGATCAAGAATATAAATTGCAACTTTGTCCATGGATTCATTCTTTCATATGTTTGAAATTTTTAAATTCCACTGACTTTTCAGCATATCTGTAAACGTTTCCCCTGGACTTTCCACTGACCAATTTTTTTTTTCCCTGACTTTCCTGAGACTTCCAAGAAAGTGTGAACCCTGTATGGGTACATATATATAATATAATACATATATATATAATATATATTATATATAACTATATATAAATATATTAAAATATATTAAAATATAATCATTATATATAAATATATATATATATTATTAATATATAGATACTCTTTTATAAATATAATATATAATATGATATATAATATATACTTAAATAATATATATAATATAATATAAATATATATATATATATATATATATATATATATTATATAATATATAGATAATAATAATTACTATATATATATATTAATAATATAATATTATAATATATATATATATATATATATATATTAGTATACGTGAATGTTAGTATATATAACTGTATTAATAATATATAAATATATATATATTATATATAATATCATATATTATATAAAATATATAATATAATATAATATAATATATATAATAATATTATATAATATATATAATATATATAATATTATATAATATAAAATAATAATTATATATATAATATAATAGTTAATAATTATAATATATATTAAAATTATATATATATATATATATACGAATAAATAACCACCATCCCCGAAGAATGACTTATAGTTATATGTATCTCAATTAAAAATCTAACAGTGGACAGAAGTGAAGATTTTATATTTCATCCCTTGATTTATTTTGTCGTTCACTAAAACATCAGCTGGATTTTCTTAGTCTCTGCATTCGTTATCCAAGAAAAGCTTCCGTGTTATTTATCGTAGTTTCTTTCTTTTCCGATGAATTCCCTCAATCTCGAAAATTGAAAAAAAAAAATAAATATCCTAATAAAACGTCGCTACAGTTAATGACCAATATCTGATTCTTCTCTCGCTTGTGTAGTAAATACCCAAAAATGTCAACTCTCAACTTGGCTTCTCCTCTTGTTTCTTCAGACAGCCTTTTTTAGCTCATTATTTTTCTAATTACACTTTTTACGGTTCGGGTGCTATTCTTCCCTACTTCCTCATTCATTGGGCCTGTTTTCCTTCATAGACCTCCTTTACAATTTTCTTTTTAGTTGAATTTTCATTTCGGGAAGAGGAATAGGTTTCTGGGAGGTAGCCCTTGATAATAAAGATGAAGAACAATTGCCAATCTACTGGATTCCATACCCTTGCTATATGTCCGAAGCAGTGTGAGATGTAGCGTTGTCGCGATGGAAGATGCAGTTGTTCGCGGGCAACATCGCGTGGATGGTGGAGTGATTGTTTCGGGGTAATATTTATCAGCCATTGTTCCATTATCAGTTACAACTTTAGAATAAAATCATGGTTTGTTTCTTACCCATTCTTAAAGATCACAACAAATTTCTATACTATAATGCGTTTGGTCGTCGCTCACCAACCGTGATAAAAAAAAAAAACTTGAGGGAATCTGTAAAATTAAGTTCGTTCTATAAAATATAGTCATATGATATCAAGCGGTTCAGGAAATATTGATGATATCGTGAGTTATCTGTTTGTTTTACCACGGTAATTTCAGGCACTTTTGCAACGTTATCCGATTTTTTATTGGTCTAAGAAAGAACAATTCGTGCATATAGCCTAGTTATACAAAATTACAACAAGAAAAAAATTACTTTCTAAATGTCTAAACATAACATTGGAAATGAAGTAAGAAACTATAAAGTAAAACGATTCAAGAGCGAAAAAAAAAAATCAATTAACAATTTGAAACAAATAAAAAAAAAAAAAAAAAAAAAAAAAAAGACAATAAATTCCTTAAGTACCGATTAGGGGTCTTGGTTCTCTTGAATGGTAGCTTTTTTTAGTTAAACAATTATAATAAATAAAACGTAATGACTTTTATAAGTTTACAAAAATGCTTACACGAGCCTTTTAATTGCATGAGAACTTGCAATTTGAATCTCGAAATTAGAAAAGATTTTACAAGTCTTAAATTAATTGAGCTATAAAATATTTAAGTTAAATTGATATGTAGGCGCTACATGCAAATTCCTTTTTATAAATTATTTTTTTTTTTTTTTTATCTACAAGGACGATATTATTTACGCAATATAATAAAATGATCGTTAAAATTATCGCTGATATAAATATTGGAAAAAGTTTACAAAACAAAAATCAATATATGTACAAATACACATTTACACATTTTTGTTCCACCATGACAATCATACAATGATTTTTAATGTCATATTATAAAGATTTCGGCACTATATATATAATATATTAATTAATATATATATAATATGATATATATAGTAGTATAGTATTATTATTATTATATTATTACTATGTATATTATATATATATATATGTTATATATATAATAGAGGTCATATAGATTATTATATATATATATAGTAGTTAATTACTTCATATATATATATTACAGTATATATTATTATATATAATAATATTATATATATATATATATAATATATTATATATACTATATATATAGGTATATATTTATATACATTTGTATATATATATATATATATATAGTAATGTATTATAATATATATATATGCTATATCATATCAAATATAGTAATATAATAGTAATTATATAATATATATATATATTATGATATAATATATATATGATAGTATATATATATATGGAATAAAGTCTATATAAGGTAATGTTTATATATATATACATTATTTATATAAAATATATATAATATATATATATATATATATTATATTATTTATATATATAATATATATATATACGGTATAATAATAGTATATATATTATATCATATATATATATTTTATATATACTATATATATATATATAGGTTCGAGACTGGGTGGAGGCCAGGGCAGGTAAACTAAAAACTATAACAGCTACTAAAAAATAAATAACATTTTATTAATCATAAGACATTTTTACCCGGAAATTAAGAAAGAAAAAATAAGAAAAAAATAACGCTTATTAAAGCCAAATATTAAAATTGAGATTAAAAAATTGTTGAAAAAATGAGGTTACAGTTTTTTCAACTTCTTTTGACAATAATCGAAGATGACCGCTTAGCTTAACGAGGTGAGCACGCAAGAGCGGTGCCAAATTTTTGAATTTTGTTTTTAAAACTTACCAATAACCCACGGGTAAACAAGAACGGTGGATAGAGTCGGGTTTCTCGGCCTACCGGGGGGACGACGGGGGGACTTCGTCTCCCCCCCTCGTGTCGCTCCGTCGGCTTCGATAACCCCCTAAAAAGGTAGTATAAAAAGAAAAATAATATTTGTCTCCAAAAAAACGGTTATTTGCAAACTTTTTTGCTCGCGAAGACTAACTGCAGGGGTTGCCTTAGTCGCCTAAAGGTCAACTCAGACTTAAAATGTAAATAAATACAAGTGGCATTTACCCAGTTTATATAAGAGAAGAACATTTTTGAATAAAATTAATAAATTTTTTTATTACGCTTTCCAAGTGCACGAGGTTTTCAAAAGTTTTCTTTCGATCCTGTAGCATGTTATAGTTTTCTTATACATGCCTGGCTCTTCGGAGATCGAGCTGTGCACAGTATTATATACTATATAATAGGTATTATTATATATTATATATAAGATATAAAAAGGATTGTATATATATATAGTATAAGTAAATATATATTATATAATAATTATATATAATATAGTATAGTAATATATAATATACTATATATATTATATATATATATAATTATGTAGTATAATAAACTTATAAATATAATTTTTATTATATTATCAAAACTTTTTTCATCAAACAAAGTAAAATAAAGTTCTCATCTATGATGAATGACCTTTATCACTCAACAATTATTAGCAAACTATGATTACTCACAGCATTAAAAAGTATAATTTTATATTAAAATGTGTGTTATGTTGGTATTATTGATGCTCAAACTTTATCATCACCATATCCTTTTATCATATTATATATATTTTGTATATGATTTATTATTTTTATATAGTATTATATTAAATATTATAGTTATTATTATTTATAATTAATTATATTGTTATATATATATCATTATATATATATAGAATATATATATATTCTTATATTATTTTATATTATATATATATTTATATATATTTTTTATATTTTTTAAATTATATTTATATTATATTCATTGTTATATATATATTTTTTTATATTATTATTTATTTTATTTATTATGTACTTATTATATTGATGTAATGATATTCATAAATATTATTTATTAATTATTTTGTATTTATTATATCTTCTTTGTTTTTTTATTTTAGATTTTCTTACATTAAAATTATTTATATATTATATATTGATAGTTTATTATATTTTTAATATTTATATATAAATATCTATTATATATTATTTATTTAGATTTATATTATATGATTATTATATTATTTATAATATATATAATATATATATTATTATATTATATTATTAATTTTTGTATATATTTATTATTATTATATAAATTGATATATAATTTATTTAATATTATATTATGATATTTTATAATTATTATTATTATTATATATTATATACATATATCTATATATATTAATATATATTATTTAATATTATAGTATAATATATAAAAATAAAATATAAGTAAATATAACATAATATATAATAATAAATATAAATAATATATATATATATATATTATTATATTAATTATATATATATATAGTTAAGAGTAAGTTGATTTAGTATATATATAATATATATATATTTAATATATATAATATAATAAATTATATATTATATTATAAATTATTATATACTATATATGACAGATCGATAGCAACTGCTTGCAGTCATTCAATTCCAGAGAATATTGAAACAAGAAGAGGTGATTAGATTGGGAGAGAAAAATGGGGTGTATCCACAAGACTTCTCTTTGGGACGGGTTCAGAAAACATATCAGCATATGAATAATGATAAGACCATCATTTGATGCTTATATCACCGGATTGATGGAGTGGCAGAAAAGTTACTGAAAAAGTTTTCGGTAAGGAGAACACCTTAAGAACTGAAGTGAAAAAGTTCGGCAGAAACTGCTAGATAATTTTCAGGGTGCGTAGAAGTGGAATTCAGTCTCATAATGTCATGCAATGCTCCATACATAAATAAAACACAATTCGGAACAACCAAGACAAAATCACAACAATGTAGTAAAAGCTTTCTCTGGAGGCTTTTAGTATGGTTTCACTCAAGCAATTATTTAGCAAACTATGGAACTTATTTATATTCATGGTCAGTAGAAAGATATGTCACAAGCTATGCAAAAATTCTATTAATATAGGTATACTCAAGTCTTAATCTGCTGCCATCCATTTTTCCAAATGTAAAATGATGAAAAAGAAAGAATATAAATATCATTTAGCTCGGTACAACAGTTACCACTAGTACCAATATTTTACTATTGTGGTGGTTATTGTTATAAAGTGTAGACAAATGATAACGCAATATGGAAGTTACAAGCATCAAATATTGTTGCTGAGCTGAGTAAATTACAAAACAGTAGAAAGATAACTTAATTTCTAATCAAGGTAAAATCATGACCTTTAGATGAAGTAAATTATTTGTTCATTGCGTTACTACATATGCCTGATAGGATCCAAATAAGAAATATGAGGGTTTTACAGGGAGAGACCAGAATCAAAGAGTGAGATGAGGTTAGAGAGAGAGCTACGTCTGAACAAGAACTAAGTATATAGAAAATAGATAAATGAAAAGATTTCACAACTAGCTTAAGAAGTGTCTCTGGTTATAAACAGTCCTCACACCTAGCTATGAGATGAGAATTATAAGGTAAGTTCAATATGTTTTCATTCAATTCTTATTCATGATCAAGCTATGAGAAATCTTTATAGAAAGTTCGAAAGTTTAAAAAGCAAAATGTCGGTGATTTGATTTTAGTTGCGTAGGGTTGTTAACTAAGGGGATGTTGCCATATTTGGACATGGTTAAAATCAGAGCATGATTCAAGCAAGAATGAGCATTTAAAGTTGAAATGTAGAGCACGAAAGTATACAAAGAGTATGCAAATTATTTAGATAAACTTGAAAAATTAAGTTTTGAAGGAACTGTATGAGAATAAGCTTGATTAAAATTATTACGTATTTATAAAAAACTGTATGAGAATATTCCGAGTGTACGTGTAATGAAAACATCTCTTAATATTGTAATCTCAGAGAAAAGAAGAAATCAGATCTCGCCCAGAAAAAAGGAGATCATAAGCAATACATTTCCTTCCTGCGCAACATATTTAATAAAAAAAACATTTTACTAAAAATTATAAGCTTACCCCCTGATTAAAAGAATTATTTAAGAAAGAAAACTTACTCACCCATGGCTTTTCCACTGGCTTGCGTCTATTTTAAGAAAAAATGCATCACATCGATAGAACAATATACTATCTCATCAGTTTCAATTTGTCTACATTCAATTAATTGTTTTCAGTACTATATTTGAATTCCTTAACTATATTAAATTATTAAATTACCTGAAAAACTTATGTCAGAGTTGTATATAATAAAACAGAGTAAACACCGGCAACAGTGCAGAACTCGGACTATAACGTCCAAAGCAAACAAAACAAAAATAAAAAATAAAAAAAAACCTAAAAAAAAACAAAGACTAAAATAGAAAAGAAGAAAAAATAGAAAAATTTAATAACGAAAAATTGAAAATTAAATTAAAAACTTAGTTACTAAACAAGTTATTTTTGAATGGCAGAAAAAAGCAAAAATAGTTATTATACGAGTAAGGGATACCTCAACTTATTCACAAGAAAAATAAAATTGTTGTGTTTTAGTGAATTTAGAAGTAGGATTTTGAAGAATAATTTTTAAATGAATAATATTGGCATAAAGAGTATAATGCAGATTTCACACTGATTTGCGGGATCCGCAATGTCTTAATATTAATAAATATTATAAGCTAGTGGCTTAGAGAAACTAATACAATAGTTTTATCAGATGAGAGAGATGAACTAATAGTCATTAATAATTTGTTATATATATATACAATTTCTTTTGGTGTTAACTAAGCAATCATTAAATGCAAAAAGTGAATGTACACAGAAGTCAGTTAAAAGATGAATCCTGCAGGGTGATTAATATTCTGGCTTGGTTTATTAGAAGGATATTATTTGGCAAGTTCATTCAGAAATTAAGCTATAAACTTTCCATAATGCTTATTTATTTATTTCCTATTAAAACATGTACAAAATAAACTTTTAAATTAGTATCGTAGGGTTTATCGGAACCAGTAACGCCTTTTTTTTTTTGTATATTTATTGGGTTAATATGCCGATCTCATTCGTATTTTTGGAATGAAAATTATGAGAAAACTTTGAATACAATAATAAATCTAGTTTTGAAATATATATAATACTGTATATATATATATAATAGATTATATATCTTATTTCTTTATATATATTAACTTATATTAATAATATATATAATTATAATATATATTATATTAATATATAGTATATATATATATATAATATATATATATTATATGTAAATATTAATATATATATATATTATATAATAATATAATATTATTAATATAATAATTATTATATAATATATTATATAATATAATTATATATTATATAATATATGAGTATTATATTTATATATATAAAAATATAGTATTATATAATTGTTACTATATTTTAAAAATGAATTTTATTTAAGAAATATAAATATATAGAGAATTAAAAAAGTAGATTAATGTGTATATAACAAGGCAAGCATGTACAAGAAATATAATATATTATATATACTTAGTATATAAATCATTCATCTAAATTACAATGTTGTACAGAGAATGGTATGACTGTATAAACAAAAAGTGACTAGGTTAAGTTATTTGTATATAAGATATATAATATAATTATATATAGTATAGAAAAATATAGATATACTAATATATATATAAATATATATAATACCAAAGATATTAGTTCATTTCTTTTTTTTAGCGTTCTCGAATGGGTTTTAGAGGCGTAACATTTACCTATTGTGAGTAACCTACTTCTAAATAATTGTATATATGATAATCAGAGTCGTATGACTCCCAAAAGTGACATCATGCATGCAACTAAAAAAATTATCATAACACCTACAGGAAAATATAATAACATTTTCATGATAAGCCCCTTTAGCTATGTAGCAATTTCAATCGATCAAAACTTACAAATAGAAACCATTCTTATTCAATTAGAAATGCATCAAGAACGGCTATAGATTATTGGCAAACCTAATGCTGGCAAAAGTACGCTGCTGAATGCCCTTGGAAGCGCGCAATTGTTCAGCGACATTCCGTTTCTGCAGTGTGCAGGATGGGGAGGCTATATGCAGATATGTCGACCGAGAATGTCGTATACCTAATACAGAGTCACTAAGAAAAGTGTGTAAAATTTTTCTTTTTGATATTTCCTTTCTAGTCATTCTATAGCACCTGTTGTAGACGAGCCCTAGGGACCAGCTGAATGGGAAGAAAGAAGCCCCCCGTCGTCCCCGGTTTCGTTCAGAGGTCGCCCTAAGACAACCAGACTTGTCGATTTACCTCTGGATATCTTTTTAGTCTAACGATACAAACACTCGACATTTGGAAACTCTGCTAACGTTCACTCGTAAGTGACGAGCTCCTTGTTGCTTTTCTCAAAAAATATCGTTACATCCATACACAATTTTGGTCCAAAACATTCTTTAACAATTTAAAATGTAGAAAAGAGCGATATTATTATTCATTTGTAGATGCTTACTGATCAAGATGAACAGAACGTTCGAATTGATTAATAAAAATTTAGCAATTATTTATTTCCGGTAGCTGTTATGTGCTTTTTTGCACATGCATTGTTGGCTTTCGGAGGAGGCTGGAGCCTTTAAATACAGTTTTAGCTCACTTTTTTAGTATTGATCAAAATAGTATTTTTTCTTCTTTTTTTGTACGCAATTCCGTGAGTGTGTGTGAGTTCGAGTGTTTTTTTAAACTTTCTGTTATTATTCATCTGATTGTAGATATTACTGTATTAATAGGGTTTTTAGACCTTTTAAATTTATAGGTTCTTAAATTTAGGTTTTGGCGTACGAATGATTTTTCCTCATTTCTCCTTTAGGTTTTGTCTGTTTGTTTGTTTCTGTCTGTTTTTTTTACGATTGTGTGTGCGTGTGTATGACTGAGCAGATTTGCACAAGCGCGGCTTTCTTTTGACTTACCAACATCAGTGGCTTGCACTCTAAACGCTGCATCGTGGAAGTACCACACTCTCTAAACTCTAACCCTAATTTTGTTGCTCTTGTCTGAGACCCAGGATGCGCTAAGAATTTACATTCCTCTAAACTCGTTTATATATCCAAATAAACTGTATTTTATAATTTCCCTGAAGGGTGGAGGTATGTGGCTGATGAAACAATAAACTACTCCTGATAAACTCAGTCCTCTAGATGAGTAATACTCGAATACTCGCCTAACTGCGATGTTCTATACTTAAATCTTTCTTACTTCTACTACCAATAATCTTGTGCTACTGCTCCATAACAGAACAAGATTTTCAATCCTTTTTTGATTACACTACTTTTCATGCAACTGTAATATCTTCTCATCCAAATACTGACTAGTCTCTACTTATTGAGCGGGATTTCAATGCTATCATACAAACACTGAAATGGTAATGGGTTTACGCTCTCATTAACTGTAATTTAGGTTGGGGATAGGATAGACCGAATCAATATAGTAGTTCTCAAACGAATCTATGGAGCAATCTAAATATAGTAAAAACCTACAACATTACTGGATATCATCCCATAACCAATCTTGCATACACACAACTTGACTCACTTCAGTTTTGCACCACTAGTATCTTTCTATCTCATCTATATAAATACACGCACCTTCGCTTCTGTTCTCCTACCCACTCCTTTGCAATTTTCATTCAGCTAGAAAATCGTATTGACTAAGGAACTCTTCGACGTCAGCAATAGCCCGGGAACGCCTTCCCATATATTATACGAATAAAATGCGCGAACTCCTTTGCTTCTCTCTACTGACAAATCTCATCTGCCTCTTGCCAAAAACAAAATCTCTATAAAACAAACTTTCTGAAATCATCCTTTCCTATCCTTACTTATTCGCTCTGATGAGGTCTTTTTGTTAATACTCCAACTAATATGGAGGCCCAATCATCTCTTTCTCCTATTATCGCTCTCATCTCAACCCTGACGATTTCTGGTGTTTCCTCTTCCTCCTCCTCTCCTGAGTGCTCCTCTCTCCTCTCAGGTGCATTACATTTGATCGGGTGCAGCTCTGTAATATCTATATGGAACTGTGAAGGCAGGTGGCGATGTTCGGAGATTTGACCATTTTAAACCACAACACATGCCTCCCGAGTCTTAGAAATGGATTAGATCCCTGCTTCCAAGTGCTGACCCTCGCCCTCTGTCGATTTTCAACTAATATTCTCTATGCCTCACAAACTATCTACTTCCTCTCAAGTGTTGGAAGCGCGTGCATCTAATCCCCGTTCCAACCTATCTCGAAGAGATAATGCCGCTCTGGTTTATCACATTTTTCCTAACTTCGCCCCTTGATATAGCTATAACCTGTTTCCATTCTAACGTCTCTCTTTTAAATCCGACTAAAATACATTTTTATATGCAGAAGAGAATCTCTCAATCCTGACAGCTTTTCCCTTCTTATCCTGAGTGAGTATCGCCAGATTACCGGTTCTTTCTTGCGTCTGCGAGGTTCTACGGCAACTACCTAGGTATACTTTCTCAAATTTGAACAGAATTTATAGATTAACCAGCTCTTAGAGAACCGATTATAAGTGTAGACTTGCGTTGAAAGTAAAAAAGCGGATAAATTCGATGGAAAGACGCTCGCTTACCAAATGAGATTGATGCTTCAGGATTAGCCTTTTCAGCAGTTTCATCATCAGGCTTTCCTCGTTTCTCCGGCTTCTCCTCAACTTTTGGCTTTCCTGTTGCTGCCGATGGTTTAGAAGTTTCATCTTTCTCAATGCTCTTAGTTTTTTTATCCCTATTTTTTTCTCTGTGTCGGTTGCATGTGTGTGCGACTTCTTGGTCGTCTGCAATGCAGTGGTGTGTGTTCATTAACTGGTTTTTGTATTAGTATCATCCATTTTTTTCTAGCTCTGTGATTTTCTATAACAATGATGTTCTCTTTATATCAACATCTTGCACTATCTAACTTCATAATTAAGCAACTATCATATATGAGATACTAATGACTCGACCTTTCATCTCATATCAACTCATCTACAAATTCAATGCTCCTCTTTACTTCTAAGAATATTATCTCTACTCGTCTATACTTATTACTAGTTATTACTGTATTCTATGCTAGATCTGGGTACATAAGGAATTCCGGGTATATTAGGTCGTCTCAACCTTTGAAATTTTAATTCTTAAAATAACCCTCAAATCAAAATATTATAGTATATTATATATTATATATATTGATAAAAATATCTCCTCTCTAAGACACCTAACTTCCTTATACTTCTTAATTATAGCCTGTTAGTTCTACCTGCAGTAATGATTTATCTTGTCAGGGAGTGCATGTAACATCCTGCTTCCCTCGTTAATTAGATAAACAAAATAAAATGTTACTTGGAAACACTTCTACATCACATAAACAGTTGCTAATAGGCTATAGGCATACAATAAGAATACAGGGAGTATCTGTTTAGATCATGTCGAAACTGTTTTCCACTTCTCAGCTACCTGCTCTAAGCTATATAAGAGTCTCATACCGTCCCATTTTATGTAGATACTTCTCTCAAATATTCTATAGTAGGGAGGGTAGTCATCTTAGTTTACACCCAGTGACTTATTATTAGGTAATATAGGTAGACATTCCATATCATAGGTCTAAAGGCCAAAAGGTACTTGTATATATTATAAACTAAGTCTTTATGTATACTTTCATATAGTTTCATTACTTGTCATCCTCTTAATCTTTGCGGCGCATGATGTATGGTAGCTAGTTAATCTCATTTTCTAAGGTACTCAGTATAGCGGCAATAAGTGTCATATCGAGGAACTATTTCCACTCGCGTATCATACCTCACCTATTTACGAGCGCCCTCATTAGCACAAAGGTAAGTACTGTGCAAGATAAAGCATATATGAGTTTTGTAGTTATGATATTAGTAAAACTAACAAGACTTAAGAGTTCGTCATGTACGGTGCTTCCTATCTTATTCCTGCCATCCTCAGTTCTTTAGGTGGATATAATATCTCTTCCATCTTCTGTGTTTCTATACTACAATTTGAAATAGTCTCCCTCCCTATTCAATATCCCGCATAGTCTTATAAATTGATCATCTAATTACTTGCCCAGTATAATTTATGACGTTTAATGATGAATATGTATTAGAGGTGTATCCAATACACACCCTCTTTTACTATGAATAGGGTTCTACCCACACAAAGTGAAGCGGCTTTTTTAATTTTATTAAATAAAATTATATATAGTTAGACAAGTATGAGCATAACTATGTAATAATAAAATATATTTATAAATAAAATTAATAAAAAGTTCATAAAATTAATCTGAAAATAGTTACTATATAGATAGCTGAAAACTCACTATTAAGAATATTAATATATGGGACATCTCACGAAACGGTGTAAACCACTTTAACATAGTAATGCATTTAATAAATAAAATAAACTCAGATAGGATGCATTGCTCGTCTGATGCGACACAATAAAAAAATCACAAATAACAAAGAATTTCACAATACACAGAAAGCTGTGAGCATACGAGAAACGACCTAACCTTATCAGCTAAAACCCTTATAGTCATAACATACCTACTGTATAGTGACATGTTGTATATTTCAGGTCAAAATTAACAATCCTATATATACTATGTAAAACTAATAATTGAATAGAGTATTTGGCATATTGTTAGGATTTTTGAAATATAAAGTTCGTGGCCGAAATTGCATTGAATCTCATTCACCTTTCAAAGGAATCACACAAGGAATCCCCATCGAAAAAACTGAAGAGCAAAGATAATTCAAAATACCTAGGAATATAAATTATTACATAATAATTATCATTAGCCACTACAAATCGGTGACCAAGAGGTAATAGATCAGAGGCTCTACCAGAAATAACATGTGAAGATTAGCTGCCAATCAGTAAGAATAGTAAATCTACTTATTCATGTATATGATAATATTGAGCATGAATAATGATCCTAAAAGGTATTCCTATTTTAAATTATTATGACTATGATAGATTGCAAGCATAATATATATAATTATTAATTCAGCCTCACATCCCTCATCATAGTCTAGTAGGGAACGAGAGGCGTAATATTTATTGAAGTGATATTATAGTATACGATATATTGGAATTATATTAGTTAATATAATAATATCAAAATACCCTCAATTAAGATACATAGGTCTCGCCAAGATATACTTAATTAGATAAAGCGTTAGTTTTTGCATCAGTAAACTTTGAGGATAAATTTTTGAAATGATTGAGAAGTACTTGATGATAATCTTATTATCATTATTCTATATAAATAGTGATATAGTAATAAGTATATTATATATTATGTCAGGGTTTGAGTAGTAATATAGGTTTTTAATTTTTGTCTCTTTTAAGCGATTAATTGATATATAGTTCATCATCTTGTCGTTAATTTATTCTATTCTTTTATTAATTTATATGAGTGAGTGAGATAATTAATAGTAGTATTAGTTGTAATAATTCTTACTTGTAAAATATGTTAATATATATATATAATCATATATTAAAATACATAAATAAACTTTAGTTATATCCGAAGTCAATATATTAATTATTAAACTTAGAAATTAAAGAATCAATGACTGTAAAAATATTCCATTTTTTAGCCAAAAGAAAGTATAATTTAATATATAATTAAATTATTATATATATATTTATGCTATGAGCAGCTGGATGTATATTTTGCTATTCTGCAATCCAGCATTCCTTATAATGAGATAGTGAGATGCATGTGCTGCTTTGATGTAATTATAATGATTATTATTATGTGGTGGACACTATGAGATATTTTTATAAAAAATATAATAAATTTAAGTGTGTAGTGATGAGTTTGTACAGGGAATGAATCCTGATTGCCTGCAGATAACACAAGATTCTCTATCTTTTTGTATACTAATTAACTCGCCGTACCTATTATTATTAATTATTAAATAAAGTATCAATAGGTAAATCGGTAATCATAGTAGCATACCTCAAATATAATAATAAATTGAAAATAGATATAGATCTAGTCTCGAGCCCTATAACATTTTATCTTCAGGTATCGTATAGTACATCCTCATAGTCCTAATATTATAAAAATTAAATTAAAATCTTTTATTAAATAACAATATAATATTGTCCTGAACAAAAACTCGAGTTTAAGCCACATACAAGATAATAGGCCGACCAACTTTTCTTTTTAACCTACTACCATTCCTCTTCGATTAGACCTATGTATCATTGTACTCTGGTGCCTTTCCAAAACTCTATGGAATTTGCCAATCATAGTTTCTTAATATGTGTATAACGCTCGTATACACAGTCAACAGGTAAAAAATTATTCAGAGCTCCGTGAAAATCGTAATGATAATTTCATTAGATGGGTCGCCCTCATCTAGAGTTCGCGACGATCAAACCGCGCTTACGCCACTATGTGTGCGCGCTCCGGTAAGGATAAGTGATTTAGCCTACACACGACGTATACGAGGTGACCCGACCATTCTCGTGCCCTGATGATCAGACTAGCATCCGCTAGTCCTGTCTGAGTACTCGATCCCATCGACCTAAGAGCGACCTGTCAGACTTATGTGTGCGTCGTGTGTGTGAGTATCCCCCTCCCCACGTATGTAGAATATAAAGTACAGAATATTACAAATATAATTATTATATTATGTTAGCTATTATTGAGGTTATATGTTATATAGCTTTTTATGAATTTATCCTTATATAATATTCTCACCTTATTTTATCTAGATATATTTATTGCATCTTATCTCTTTTCTCTATCCGATATATTTCGATCTATTTATTCCTTATTGAGAAAGGAAATAAAGAGTTTTTAGAAATCGTAACTGCGAGGAATAATCAACCATCAACTTGTTTATAGATTAATAATCACCTTATTTAGCACGGGAGTGAGCGAGAGCTCTCTACAGACCATCTTGGATCCCTCTCAGCACGTTCCACTAGCTCGAGTCTATCGCTACCGCACCTAGCCACCTCAATATGGCGTGTACACTCAAGCTACTCACTTGCCACTCTAACGTACGTATCGCGGCGCAATTTAGCTCTGCCTCTCCATCCGGTTTTTGTCGTCGCCATCACCACAGTCTTCTACAGTTACAGTCAAGTTCTATCTCTCTCAATCAACCTCGTCTGCCAGCCGCGGTTCCTCCGCACTCTCATCAGCCCTCCCTCTCTTCTAGCTCACGACTCTAGTTCTGGTGCCTTCTACTATACTTATATTGTGAGTAACTATTCCTTATAAAAATACAAAACTTATTGCGCGTTTCATTATAACTGTTTAATACAATATTGTCATAGTTGTGTACTATGTTAGCATCTTCGAAAAAATATATACTGGAGATTTACAACTACCTCATCTTAAGAGAAAAAGCATAGTATTAGATAGAGACATCAAAGTATAATAATCATTTAATATAAATCAAAATAATAATTCTCTTTTTGTTATAACTTACAGTCAATTTACCAGTCCAGTCTTCTTTATATTATCATTACTCTCTACAAAGCACCAAAAATTCAGTAACAGGCCTACACATCCTAGTATGCATCCACCTTTCAGTTACATATCATACTCTAATCTGATATCTAAATGATTCTTCTAGTATGTACATAACTTAGCAATCTTCTCATTAGCTAATCTCAGTGAACTTAATTTGATTCACCACACTTTCATTTCTTTATCACATTATTTGTCATGTTTCTATCTATATCTCTATCTATATATATTCATGTAGAAGTCAAACCAGCGTATCTTACTCAGCCAGCCCCAGCTCATTAGAAACGATGACATGCTATGTGCATTCGTGATTGAGCTTACTGACTCTATTGTTAATCAATTCTCAAAATATTTGAGCAAATAAAAATTTATACATGTTTCCATCCTAGGCCCTTAAATCAGTTAATCAAACCACCATCCATTACGCACCCTCCCAAGTTCCAATCGTAGGCATCTAGTTAATCTATAGTAGATCTATGATTCAAGCAAAGTTTACTAAAATTGTCTATTTTACATACCCTAATACTAATACTACGAACTTTGGTTAAATAGTGACTTTCTGATTGCTTAACTGCTCTTGTTTTGTATCGTCATATTGTATCTATTATGAACTTCCATTATCATTTGTATACTAATTCAATTTTGGTATAATTAAAATAATCAATAAATCAAGTTCTTTAGATATTATAGAAATATATATATACTAAAAAGATTCAACAATATATATGTTAACGTAATCAAAGTTTCAAATAAAAAGTTGCTAGAGTTCAACATGACATCGGGTCATAATAACTTATGTAGATTTTTCAATTTATGTACAATTTAAGACAACTAAAACTATAAATAAAAATCTGTTAATCGTTATCAACAGGTTCCACACTTATACCAATCAATAGTAAATATAGTATAACCATAACATATGAGTCATACAAAGGACGTACCCTTTCACACTATTGTTACTATAATAAGTCATATATATCTTCATAAACTAATATTAACGTTAAACCTTACTAAACTGCTAACACTAAGTAATCATTATAGCAAAAATTTGTATATCACAACATTTGGTAATATATCATTACTGTAATTCAACAGAATATATACTCCTTATATACCGTAAATAAATATTTGCACATCAAATAAATAATGACTTAATAAGCTGCAAACAAAATTATTGACAAATACTATAAGTAAATAAATAAATGTAAAAAGACAATAACTAACACAACTTACCAACTGAACACGACTCGTTAACTAATATTAGCTAATAGTTCACATACTTAACACCAGTAAAGTAACTAACAATTTGCATGCAAAAACGTTATATATCGACTATATACTATACTTTTTCGACAGGTATCTCAAAGCATATTAACGTTGAACCTTGACACTGACACGAGTAACATTTAGCAAAAAATTATCACAATAATTGTAGTTAATTTTAACGCATTACACAAAAAAAACTATCTAATCAGTAATAATGTATTCTCACATATCAATAAATAGCATAATACATTGAGTATAGCTATAACTAATGAGAACTAAAAATATAAATATAATAATATATTTCATATCAAAAAGATCAAATCACTATTAATACATAACAATACTGTACACACGTATATAATTAAACTGTTAAAACAGTAAACAATAAAAGTATTCCACATACTGAACACCAAGTAAAGAACGAAACATATGGCAATGACATATAAATAATCTATATCTGTACTTTTTCCAATAGCGTATCTCTTAAACATATTAAACATTAACTACTATACATCAGTTAACACAGATATATTAACATATAGCAAACATTTATGTCAGATAACATATTGTAGTAATAATAAATATTATATCATTCAGTGATATTACTTGTATATACTTTTAAGCGCCAAATTATAGATTATTTCTACCCATTCATAACTAAACACAGCGTATAATCCAATTGATAACTAAGAAATAAGTGTAACATAAAGACAGAACCTAATCAACAACTGTAACACTATGAACGATATAAACTATGTTTATAACCTTTATATCTATATTTCTTACATCATTCAACACCAGTAATAGTAACAGGACTAAACATCTCGCATGTACCAAACGATAAACCTATTCCTACTTTTTCAGGCGTATCTCAACATCATCGGCCACAAAATGTAACAGTCAGACACCTTACACAGACACACTGGAGCTCAAAAGAATCCGTAACATTTTATCTATCTAGCCTAGAAGATTATAGTCGAGCAACACCTTGGGTAACGTGTCACATTCCATTAACTGATATCTAGACAATAACTACTCATAACTAAAAATAAGGTATTTCACACATCAATAAAGCTAACATTGTATAATATACCGTAAACATTGATACTAAGACTAAAAAATTGATTAACGAAGACAAACTTACACAATTATACACTAATCACGAATAATACTAGATTTAAATCTATAGATTATTTAAGCTCCATCCAACCATCTGCCACTTATCCATCCCTTTCTCAGTTACTTGATTCCCCTAATTCAATACTTTTTATACAAATCTACTTTCGTCTATTCTTTACAAATGTTCAGATCATCTCTCTTTGTTTCGTTCTTCCCACTAAACCTTTATCATAAAAAGCGCATTCCTTAATAATGTTCCCCTTTGTTTAAATAGTTCACTTAAATCTTTGTTTCTATTATCTATCATCATGTTTTTTTCCTTGTATTTTAAAAACCCTACGTTTGGTATACATGCAACACAATCTTAAATATATTGCTCACTTACATTCCAACTTTAACTCTTATCTATAATCTTCTATTGCATTAAATTTCTCAAAAAACTGCTTCTTATTATCGCTTCTCTACAGTTAAATGATATACTTCAGTATTTCTATGTAATATTGGCCTAATAACCATTATTAAATATATAAAGGTTGACACATAACCCAACCACTCCGTTTCAGGTATAAAAACTTGTTAAGTTTCTCTCAGAATTAGTCGGAAGAAGCACAGCCAAAATAACTAACAAAGATGCATTCATATTTCGTCTACCTCCTGTACTGACGGATTCACCCTACGCCATTCTCTTTCAATTATTCCTATATTTCTATTATTAAAAAGGATTGAATAGTCGTTGGAGTTTCCTATATCCCTTCTTTAGTCTTCTAGTCAAAATAATTCACTTTCATTCTTCATTATCCTCACAAACATTGTTTTCGCAAAACATCCAATTATTAGATAAAATAATTTTTTGCGCCATGTTTCCACAACACTTCACAACTTTTTTCTTCTATCCGCCATGTCAAGCGACAACTCTCTCTCTCTCTCTCTCTCTCTCTCTCTCTCTCTCTCTCTCTCTCTCTCTCTCTCTCTCTCTCTCTCTCTCTCTCTCTCTCTCTCTCTCTCTGTCTCTCTCTCTCTCTCTCTCTCTCTCTCTCTCTCTCTCTCTCTCTCTCTCTCTCTCTCTCTCTCTCTCTCTCTCTCTCTCAAATACTTGTTTAAAACCTTTCCTTCAAAAAATATTAATAAAAATAAATAAAAAAAATATAAAAAAACAAATATTTTTCTTTGTCCCATGTAATTACTAATTTTGAGCAAGTTTTTCCCCTCTAAAAAATAAAAAATATTAAGAATAAAATTTGTTATTAAGTAAATAAAAGTCTCTGAATCTATCTCCAACCTTCCGACAACCCGACCCCCCGACCCCCGACCCGGGAGTGTTGAAGAGTTCTCTTCATATATAAGTTACATAACCTTCAGATAACTATATTCCGAGTCTATATAGACACTGCTAAAAGTGTTTTAATTTTTTTTTAGTAAAAATGAATAAAAAAGAAAAACATTAAAAATTATTCTAATTTACATTTTTACAAAAAAGAATAATATAAAAGTAAAAAAATAATTATAAGAAAATAAAAATGGAAAAAAAATTATTTTCCAGTAATATAAACAGTAAGTCGAGTGCAACTCATTATTATGAAGAGCTTCTAGTGGTGGATGACGATCTCTCTCTCTCTCTCTCTCTCTCTCTCTCTCTCTCTCTCTCTCTCTCTCTCTCTCTCTCTCTCTCTCTCTCTCTCTCTCTCTCTCTCTCTCTCTCTCTCTCTCTCTCTCTCTCTCTCTCTCTCTCTCTCTCTCTCTCTCTCTCTCTCTCTCTCTCTCTCTCTCTCTCTCAAATCACACACACCTACACACACACATATATATATATATATATATATATATATATATATATATATATATATATATATATATATATATATATATATATATATATATATATATATATATATTAGGTACATTACTAAAAGATACCAAAGAAAACCTTTCCGAAAATTCACAAACTTATTCATATCCTTAAAACGGAGTCTCCAATTTCGAAAGCACTTAAAGCATAAACACACAGACAAATACAGACAAATACACAAACTCACACACACTTACACACTCACACACCCACGCTAAGAAAGCTCATTAAGGAAAGTATCTCAAATTAAAAGGAAAAAGGTTGAGGCTCCTCTTCACAATCTTCACAATAGAAAGAGGATTTTCTTCTATAAGTGAGAAGTACCCGCAGGTTATAATAAAAATAATAATAATAATAATAATAATAATAATAATAATAATAATAATAATAATAATAATAATAATAATAATAATAATAATAATAATAATAGCTACATTATTTCTATCGTTATTATTATTATTGTGTGTGTGTGTATGTGTGTGTGTGTGTGTGTGTGTGTGTGTATTATTATTATTATTAATTATTTATTTATTTATTATATATTATTATTATTATTATAATTATTATTATTATTATTATTATTATTATTATTATTATTATTATTATTATTATTATTATTATTATTATTATTATTATTATTATTATTATTTATTATTATTATTATTTTTATTATTATTATTATTATCATTATCATTATTATTATCATTATTATTATTATTATTATTATTATTATTATTATTATTATTATTATTATTATTATTATTATTATTATTATTATTATTATTATTATTATTATTAAGAATATAGACTAGCTTATTAGGATTAGGACTATTTCATATTATATAAACTGATTCAATTATGATTTCTGTACTTATCAAATTCAATATGTAAAAACGTGGAATCAAAGAACGAAAACGTCCAATCAGAAGCCCATTTCTTTTTGATGTATTTTCCCTTTATATTTAATTGTTATTTTTAATGATGTGATATGAGAAAACATTGTGAGAAAGAAATATTTTTTATTTGATTTATCATTATTATTATTATTATTATTATTATTATTATTATTATTATTATTATTATTATTATTATTATTATTATTATTATTAATACAGATACCATATTTATCATTAATTGTATTTGCATTTTATTATTATTATTATTATTATTATTATTATTATTATTATTATTAATTATTAATTATTAATTATTAATTATTAATTATTAATTATTAATTATTAATTATTAATTATTAATTATTAATTATTATTTATTAATTATTATTTATTAATTATTATTTATTAATTATTATTTATTAATTATTATTTATTAAT
>JABUQX010132498.1:0-2500 GCA_015478945.1 Trachelipus rathkii | reverse complement strand
AGGAAGATTTGCTCAAAAAGAAGTATTGAATTAGAGGAATGAAGTAAGAGGCAAGGGAGAGGACAAATGAGAGGAATATCCAAGTAAGAGGTAAAGGAGAGGACTCATGGCAAATGGTTGGATGGAGCAAATAATTTAACAAGAACGAGAAGTTATAGCTTAAAACGAAAAAAGGAAGAAATATAGAAGAGTTGTTGAAAGAAAGTGAGAGAGAAGAAAGGAAAAGAAAAACAGAAGATGAAAGAGAAGAAAAGAAGGGACAGAGAAGAAATTATAAAGAGAGAACGGAAATGTTAAAGAGTTCAACAGGCAAAAGATTTAACTTGAGAAGTAGGAGACTTTTTGCATATATCTGAAGCAATATTTCACATATTGTGATTATATATATATATATATATATATATATATATATATATATATATATATATATATATATATATATATATATATATATATATATATATATATATATATATATATATATATATATATATATATATGTAAACTACCTTTTAACGTGCTTTATCCCTATGCAGGGGTAACACGACACAATCGAACTTTTAGGCCGGCTATCCCAAACTAGCGTAAATACTTTACCTAAAATTTTATGACTAAGAAAAACGCGGGACATTCAATTCACATGAACCATATATATATATATATATATATATATATATATATATATATATATATATAAAAATAAAAGCTGCAATTAGGACTTCCCTCATAGTTTTCATATATATATATATATATATATATATATATATATATATATATATATATATAGATAAAAATATATAGAGAGACAAATATATATATATATATATATATATATATATATATATATATATATATATATATATATATATATCTATATATATATATATATATATATATATATATATATATATATATATATATATATATATATATATATATATATATATATATATATATATATATATTTATATATATATATATATACTTTATATATATATATATATATATATATATATATATATATATATATATATATATATATATATATATATATATATATATAGTTAAACAGATAAGGGATAATAAACCTAATACCCAGTACGGGTCGCAGGGACTTTCCTGAAAGAAATAAAAGACTGGAAAAATTCAAAAAGAGTAATGTAAATTCACTAAATTGTAATAACAATAGAATAAGGAGATTGTTGCAACAGTTTGACGGCTAGAATGACTGGAGAGTTATGGAGTCGGCAAGCCTAGACCAGGCTTTATCAAGGAGAGTAATATGTGTGGAACCAACCCAGATGATTTGATTCAAACTCTATACAAAGGAGGGAGACAAAGTCCCTAAGCAGTGCCAGCAACTAGGGTGGTGAGAAGTTTCGAAGGAACCTTGGGACACCAAATTTCCCTAGAAACTTGTTAGAAAGAGCATAATGTTGACGATCTTCCTATAAAGATCATAGAGAAAAGAAAAATATCAAAGAATGTTAAAGAACAGAAGAAGGTTAGAGTTATGTTTTTAAGAAGATATTATAGTTGTGGGGGGAAGATTATGTCAAGTAGATAGATAAAGAAGTTGAGTTATTTGGGGCATTGGAAAAACCATGTTTTTCTTGCTTTAACTATGAAAGGATGAGAAAGATCTCAGATGTCTGTAGCACAAGGCTACCCTCTAGCATCATTTATTTTGCTGTTGAATGAGTCTCCTTTCCAATTTGAAGGAAGTAATGATGAGTGGTGAGTTATCAGACTAACAGAGGAGATATGACACAGTAACAGATGGATCATGGATGCAAAATGGAAAAAATGAATTGGGATAGAACAGAATTCTGAGGAATTCACTATGGATAGATTTAAAGAATAAATGAATGTCTATCTATTACCAGTCATTGAACGACTGGAACGGAAGAAATTAAACTTTGTGCCAAAGTTCATCGAAAAATCTCGAAATATCAAGATTTATCAGAAATGCGGAGGAGCAGAGGCCATGAGTCGGAGAGAAAGGAAAGAAGATTACCAGTCGAGCGGTCCTTACAGAAGCCATACTGACAATCGGAGTTAAGATTAAAAGATTTAAGATGTTTCTAATTCTTCTTGTGCTAAGAATAAATTCGAAAACTTTAGGAAGAACAGAGGTTAAAGTGACAGGACGATAGTTGGATTGTTCAATGGGGGCCTGCTTCTTCAGCACATGCTCTTTCAGCAGGAGAGGGAGGTTAAAGTTGATAGACAGTGAGGAAACAGTTTTCTAACAGGGTACAATCACAGAAGCACAAGTTTTGGGGACCACTGCAGGGATAACTAGCACTCTTTGCCTTCTAAGTGTTAAGCTAGGGGAATGCAGAAAAAAAAAACATTTTAATGAGCTAAAAGAAGACGGAGAGGAGGAAATAGCTCTGGAACTGCCTAAAGTGGAATTAAGGAGAAGTTTGAGCAAACATTTCAGCTTTAGCAAGTTAAGACAGCAGTTTTACCGACAGAGATACAAGAGGAGGGAGAA
>JABUQX010132497.1:0-16584 GCA_015478945.1 Trachelipus rathkii | reverse complement strand
TAAACCGCTCTCCTTCGCGACTAAGCAACTGATATGTTGACATTTCGGGGAGAAGATTATTGGCTCGCAACAAAGGAACTCCCAACACAAGGGATTCTCTCAAGCACTCCGAAGGAACCACATAAAACTCGTCAAAACCGGTGACAAACCCGCTACGAAACCGCAATGCAAGTTTGACCATCTGCGTCACCCGGACAGCATTGCGACCAATACCACTGATCGTTCGAACTGGCGATGAAGAGCGCCGCACAATATTGGGAAGTCTCTCCAAAACCGATGAGTTAATGAGGCTGACGCACGCACCATTGTCAACAAGACAATGATACATCCGGTCCCCACATCCGACAATGAGCACATCGACATGAAGAGGTTGGCTATCCACATTACTAAAATGGACTTTAACCTCTCCAGTATTAGATAAGGGGTTGTCTACATCAGAATACAGATCATTTATTTGCCCCTGAAGCTCCGTGGCCTGATCCAAAGTCACGGGGCTGTGGAGTTTAAAGGAGCACCACTGCATGCGCCTGGTTCGTGAACCTCGTCACAAGTGGTGCAACGGTTTGCTTTTGACCTGGCCCCCTGATTATTTCTTTGGGGCTTAGGCGAAGGTCTCCGCGAAGTTCGCGCAGAATCTTCCCGCCTTTGACAATTTATACCAAAGTGGTCCCCAGAACAATATGGACACACTGGTGTTTCCGCCCGTGAAGGGGATTGATTATTTTCTTTTCTCTGCTGTAATTTCCTGCATTCCTCCCTTTGATGTCCCTTCGTTCGACAGAACGAACAGATGTTCTGATAGAGGAAACAGTCATCAATAGTATGATTTGTCTTGCCACAATGATGACAGAGCTTAGCTGATCTTCGAGTATTTTGCTGACTGGCTTGAGCTTTCCTAGCATTTTGTGGGCTTCCCTGGGTCCTTCCAGCATTACCAGAATCTTCCAGAATCTCTCTGCTGATTTCTTGGAAAATTATCATTTTCTTGTTGCCTTGTCTTCTGAGCTTTAGGTGAAGAAGTCTGCCTAGGAGCATAACGATTCACAATTTCGTTCCATATGTTTTTCCTCGGTGCAGAATCTTTAGGAGTGACATGAGATATGGTGATGACCTCAGGCTCCACCTCATCTTTACCTTGTTCTATGCCGAGTTCATTGTAATGCTCATTGGCCAATCGTACAATCTGATCAAAACCTAACCTTTGGCCAGTTCGCCCTTCATGATTCAAAATATAATCGCGCATTCTCTGTTCCACATCCAGCGGCATATTATACAAAAAGGCGCGGCGTAAGTTGTCATGTGTTCGCATGTTCATACCAAGTCGTAACGCAAAACATGCTTGATACTTTCTCCAGACTTTCTCTTAGCCAGCATGAACTCCTGTGTGGCCTTTTGCTTTTTCATCTCAGACTCATGATTCCACCATGTAATTAAAGCACTTTTTACAGCAGGATATGAATCTTCATCTAACTGCCGATACAAATCCAAGTATGATCGGCACAGGTAATTCCCCAAAACTATCAGCCAGTCATCAGGTTGGTTAGGGTAGGTGAACTCACAATATCGTTCAAACCTCCAGAGAAATTTATTAAAGTCTTGTCCATCATCAGGCATAAACTTCGGTGGTGGTGCGGCGCGCGGCCGAAACGCCCGGGCATGCAACTGCGTCAGCAGAGTAACTGACTTGGTAATCATTGTCAACTGAACTGAGCCTGCATAGCTTCCAAAGGGTCCGGTCTCACTGTGCCCACACCACTAGCTGGAACCCCACCAAAATCAATCAATGGAACTGTGGAAATTGGTGCAGAATAAGATGACGTAGTCACAGTTGATAGTGCGGGTGCGCTTTGGTATGACGCACTTGATGTTCCAGCGGCAGAATACATCCCACCACCTTCACGACCAGCAAAGCTTACTCTAGGTAGATGGTATCTTCCCAAACTACCTCCAACAACCTCCGATGCTCTAGGGTCATCAACTTCCCTGGACAACTGAGAACCATAATTGTCTTGGTTCAACGGAAATCGAAAACGTCCCTCCGCAACTGGTGGCTTACGTTCTTGTTTGCTTTCTAGCTCTTGCATCAACCTCTGCCTCTCCGCTCTTTCTTCATTCAACTGCCTCTGTGTTTCATTCAGAGCAGCCGTCAATCGTTTCAACTCTTCCAAAACCAGATTTTTCTCCTCTACCTCTACTGGATTCCTATCTACTGACCCCCCTGTGGCCATCCCCCCAGATGTATTGGGAAGGTGTAATGCCCCAGAAGTCTCAATATCATCCATTCCACTTGCATTCTCTGCATTCTCAGTCATACTGAAATATTTAAGCTTGGGGATGTAAAAATCACCCTATAAGAGTCTCCAATAGTAACAGAGTATCCTGGCAAGGTCGCCAATTAATATGTTACGGCGAAGAGGGGCAAACCCTGCCAATAGTCGAAAAGAAAAGAAAACCCTAAGCGCAGAAAGCTACGAAAGAAAGTGATCGACTGATCAGCAAGAGAGCGCCAGCCCAGCCGTTGCGCAACTCTTTCTTGCAGAATAAAAGAAAGAAGGAAAGAACACTGGATACTCTATATGTTACTAAGGAGACTATCTATTAAATAAAACGCAGACACACAAGTTCATATAAAAATATATAATTTACAAAACATACATATATACAGCTTGTGCTTTGCACCATACAGTTTTTCAATATAAAAAAAATGATACAAAATATAGTAGTTAATGAACGCGGACCCGATCGTAGAGGTAGTAAAATAGCACTTATAAGAACGACGTATCACACCTATATATAAATATAGCGTATTCGCGAAAATAACCAAGTCAGGTACAAATTGTTTAATGTTTAAATCAGACACACTCGTGAGTGTCAGAATATGTTAACGAATGGGTCTATAAGACAATTCATATAATTATAGCGGCCGATCAACGCTGACGGGATCGCAGAGGTAATAAAATAGTATTACAAGAGCGATCAATACACCTATATAAATATAGGCGTATTCTTGCGAAGACAACCAACAAGTATAAATTAACTAACGAAATATATATATAGATATAAGTATATTTAAAGTAATACAGAAAAACACTATGATATATGCCATCAACCAATACATCTACATAGCTGGGGTATTGTTATAAAAAATAAATTATTATTCGATTATAAAAAAATCAACTAATATTCGGTTCTCTTAAATACAAGTATAAGCAAAAGCTGACAAAATCGCAATTATGCAGAATAATCTATAATGTGAACCAATGTATTTATATAAAGATAGGTATATTTATGCGAATCTTTAAAGAATTTAGGTAAAATTTTTAGAAAATATACCAGTTAATCAAATTTGAGAATATAACATAATAATTGAAAGTATTATCAACCTCGTAGGTCAAAATATACAGATGTATAAACATATGTATATTTAAATTGATTCAAGGTTACGGCAAATAGGAGAATTTACAACAACTTTGACTGTTATATGCGCATCAAACTATATACATGCAAGTGTAAATCCCGTTGGTGAACATTGACTCACAATAATCTATGCGTATCGAAGATAATGGGCCGATTGCGAAATAACCCACAATGAAGTGAAAAACATAACTTATTTATCTGCAGACATTCGACCCTCTGGTGTAATAAGTGTCATAAAGCGGCAGCATCAACGAGATAACCCGCAGCTTCGGCTATAGTCCGGCAATTATCAAGCCGCAAGTGAACAATGGCTAAATGGTGAAAGACCGGCCAGAGAAAGACTGAGACACTCAGGTCACGATCGAATATGTCTCATAAATTACTTGACCAACCGCGATCCCAGTATCAATCAGAATGAGACTCAAGTCGGAAGAATAACTCCGAGATTTGATCCCTGCAAAAACGCAGCTATCAGAGATCGTTCGCAGACTATTAAATTGGCAATGACAATTTTATTTGAAAGATTATTGCACAAAAAAAAATATAAAAGCAGGGTACACATACCCTTTAGCGGGGATCCTTTAAAAATGTAAAATTTGAAATAAATTGGCAGCGCTTTCAAAAGAAATACGTGGCAGAATAAGATCAACGCCACTGTTAAACTGCAACTTGCAATTGAATTAAATAATTATATTAAGCGGCAGAGTACAATTAATGCCGCTATCACACTGCAGTTTGATACTTTTAATTCAGTCTTTTTAAAATATATCATACACCTAACCTGCAATGGAAGGGAAGTAATAAATATCTACAACAAAAATGTGGGCATGCATATTTTAACATATATATATATATATACATATATATATTAAAATACACATAGACCCTCTACTTAGCTTCAACGGCTAATCAAATTGAGTCTTAGCCTCCATCTCCAGGGTTATACGAGAGTTCATCTATACTTCCGCCCTGTGTCGGCAATCCACTCGTCGCTATCCGCTGAGGAGACACAATCTGGAAAGGGAAAAAAGAACATGGCAGCGAGCCCATACAATAATATACTATCATTTATATAATATATATATATACTATATATTATAATATATATAATATATATATCCTTATATTATATATATATATATATATATATAACACCTCCTCACGAGGTGGACATTCCGGCATTTAAGTCCGCATACCGCTCCAATTGCGGAATACCAAAACTCATTAATTGAGGAGTTGCAATTGCCGATAATTTGATACTCGCTCTGTGGAACTTGCAGTTTAGCGGAAGTGCCTATATCATTCCGCAGTTAGAGGACCTTACGCAAAAACAAATTTGTGGGAGTTTCACGTGGTGAACTGCCAACCATAATTTACTAGTCCACAATTGACACGTTGAGCCAATCTTTTCTTCTTTTTCCCCTTTTTCTCGTTTTAATCGGGTTTGGCGAATAAGGGTGTGGGGGCGGGGCCGGGGGCAACCCAACCCCCCCCCCCCCAACACCCGGAACCAACCCAACATTTCAATCTCCTTATATTCTATATTATTTTTTACTTTTAATGATTAATATATATAATCTCCTCCTCTCAACAAAGGATGGTGTTTTAAAACAGGTTTCTTTTATCTGATGTAAAACCTTTATCAACATTATAAATGGATATCGATGGTACTATTAATTTCGACCGATTCTCAAATCGATATTCAGTTCTCGATTGTCCTATAAAGTTATAATCGATATTGACCACTTTATTTCGTAGCACATTTTTCTTAATAGCAGGACGTATATTTGATTTCCAAACATTGCATTTTATTCAAGTTCTTGTGCCCTGGACATTTGCTCTGATTTTTATATTTTTATCAGCTCAACTCCTTTTTAAAGCGTCAAAAGGTCACTAAGCTATGACCGTCTATTCTGAGAATGTTTTTGTATATATAACTGGTAAATACATTACAATGTCTTTAAACACGTTAAATACGCAGGGTAATTACTATTAGTAATTACAATTCATAAACGTTAAGAATAAAAAACACACTTAAAAAATTGCATTTTAACATACTCTCTTGGTAGCTTAATGCCATTATAAATATCATATTTTTACCATATATTATTATTTATAATACTATTTTTCATAGATTATTATAATTCCATATTTTTACCATAAATTTATGAAACGTGTCACCACCATATATTTTCAGATAGAGATCATATTATACAAAATTGAACTAAATGTGATTAAACATAATATACATTTGGTACCCCAACATCGAAATTCTAAACAAAGTAAATATTAAGAAAAAATACTATTAAATATATATATATATATAATATATTAATATATATATATATATATAATATATATATCTATTATTATATATATATATATTATATATTATATATAGTATATACCCTATATATATATTATATACAGCGCTATATATTAATATAATATATATAATATATACATATATATATATAAAATATGTATATACCTATATATATATACTACTATTACTTATATATATATTATTTTCAATATTTTTGGTGTAATATTTCCCCACAAACGAGGAAGAAGTGCCTACTAGGCAAGTAATTAATCCGGTGTATCCTGCCGGATAAACTAATGATATCCGGCCGGATTACCAAATAAGTCAAAAACTTTGACCGGATAGGCCGGATACCGGAATAGTTGCCGCGTCATATCCGTGCCACATCTTCCAATGCGAGCATACTCTACAGTATCTATTCAACTCAGCTATATATATTATTATATACTCCTAATATAAATATTATACGAAATAAATATAATAAATATAAATATAACAATATATATATTATAGACTTACCTCTGCTCCCCTTATTTTATAATATATATCCCCCCCTCTACTATATATTCAATACCTGATAATATAATCAAACGTACCTATCTATCCTATTATATACCGTTAAACCTGGGGTCTAATATGGGTCACTTTTTCGTTGACTTTTATTTACATGAAGTAGTCTGCCAAAAAAATAATGTGTTATTAGAACATGTTTATTAACCATTTCACGAATTTAATTCCATCTTTTTTTATACATATAAAAATGTTAAAGAAATATATTATCTTTCTGAGGAAATATTTTTTTAAATTTTTTTTATAAAAATTGCAAACATCCCGGGCAATGTGTCATTGGGTCAAATGGGTCACTTCATTGGCGGTACAGACAGCGTCACTCATTAAATTATCAGTGGTCTTATCTACTTAATCTTGATTTAACCCTCTCTCCTTGCTTCTTCGTCTTCTTCTCCCTTCTCCTCCTCCTCCTCCTGTTCCTCCTCCTCCTCTCTCCGTTCTCCTCCTCCTTCTTCTTCTTCCTCCTTAGTCTTGCACTTCTGTGCTTTTCTTGCTTTTCCAGCTTGTCCCCTCAAGGGGGTTCTTTAAACTTCATACTCATTTTGCGGGGTTCTGAAACACCCTCAAATCCGCGAATCTATGTTCTTTTTGAAACATATATTAACACTAGGGTTGGGAAAAAAACCGCTTTTTTCAAATCCATGGTTTTTTTTCAGGAAAATAAACATGTTTCTTTTTTCATGTTTTTTGTTCGTCTATATTTATTCTAGCGTATCTTTTCGTTTTCTTTCATTAAACTGTATTTTAAAAAATATAAAAGAGGCGCTAACTATCAATATTTCTCTTGTAGTATTTTCATTGTTTCAAATCATCGCTCTCTCTCACAAATATTTCCATTTTTTGATTTACCATCAAAAATATGTATTTTCCTGACCGCTATTCCTTCTCTTTATATTTTTCATCAATATTTTTAAATCTTGTATTACAATTTATAGTAGGTTGTTGCCTGCAGACTGCTGTTTAGTAGGCTTCTACCCTTACCATGAAATTTTTACTATGTATTTTACATTTGTATCATATACATCATATTTATAATTACTTTTAACATTTAATGTATATTATATTTATACTAGACATGAGGTCTGAATGACCAAACTCAGAAAGTGACTAAGGGATAGCTTTCAACATGAAATAATAAAAATACTTGAAATTAAAAATTATACCATAGGATGTCAACATGAAGTCGAGGCATTTGATGTGAGTATGCGACTTCAACATTTAAACATATTTTGGCTTTTGGAAATTCAACTTTTGACTTCACCTAATCACTAGTCCCCACTCCCCAGACCCCAGTTACTACTGAGTACTGATACTGTGCTGTGACTATTGTCAAGCTCATTATCACTGGGTCTCTATCAGAGCGATGATCAGCCACAATTCTTAATTTTGATTATAGACTGATAAAGTCTGATCATCTAGAGTCGTATGTAAGTATCGTGTAGAATGTACCAGTGAGTGAGCGGAGCAGGGCCAGTAACAGGACTCTTAAGCTTAGCTGCCTATAGCATAATCATCTCTCTCAGTTGGCAAAATTTTTTCACGAGTTACATTTTCATGCGAGGCCTTTCCTCACCTTATATTTCCGCTTAAAAGTACAGTACATCGACTTTTGCATGTGCGCATTTCTTAAATTTCTGATAACTAATTATGATAAAAAATGTTACTGAAAGCTGAAACAAGAGTAAGAATTAACATTAATAATTGAAAAACTAATTTCCTTTTGATTATGAATTTATCAAAAATTCAGAATATAAAATAAAAATATGGGAAAACCCATAAAAAATTTTGAACACAAACTCAAGGGGCTTCCACCTTGTAGGAAAATTGGAACCAATAAAATGTCCAAATTAGAGCATATTTGCTCAAAATTTATAATTAAAATTGTTTCTTTTAATATGTATATTCCACAACTTAATTGAACAATAAAAACGAAAAAACAAATGTAAGTTATGTAGGTTAAATTCAGGACTGCGTAATATTTTCTCATGAAAAACACGTTTTTTTCGGAAAAAAACGAGCTTGTCTTTGTTCCTTTTTCCCCAACCCTACATAAACACACACATCTCAATTGCACATACAATATGCAGCCTTGATGCCAGCCCTATTTCTGAACTAAGTTGGCCTCCGCCCATCACAAAACTCTGGCTCTGCACAAACTTCAGTTACTGCTATCATTTATTCTCTTTTTTTTTATTCTTCCCTTTTCCCCCCCCACCCCAAATTCAGCCTTATAGTCCCTTTTCCTGTGGTTTTGGGGCGCTCAGGACCCCCCGTCCCCTTCCTTGGACATAGCTGGCGGCGAAACCTTGGGGCCCCAGGCAGGCGGCACCTTCAACAACCACGGAACCAGTTTTGAAGAGGAATTATTCATTAACTAGAAAAAACGTTAAAATACCAAAAAAAAATATGAGAAACCGCAAGACACCAGCTGCGCAAAAAGGGACTCTAAGGAATGCTCTGATCACTCGCGTAATACCAGGAATCAACTTCTGCATACCTCAAAATCATCAGGCGTAGACACTACAAGTTCAACTTCTCTAAGCCGAAAAATAAAGTTAATCACTTGCACTAGATAAGAGGGGGGTAGGGTAATGTCTAATACTAACTCATAGAAGGAAGCATCTTAGCACCTAATACACACCAATCGAATCCTCGTACCCTTTATAACATAGGGTAGACACTAATATTAGGTTTATTCTATGACGTAGGATATACCATGCTAAAAGTGCTAGAAAAGGGGGCGGGGGCAGGGCACTAACTCATAGAACGAAGCATGTTCTAGCACCCTTAACTGACTTAGACACGTAAGGTCACCAACCAAAAATACAAATATATAAAACTGGTCGACTCCCATACCTTTATAAACATAGCGGGTAGACACTAATAGTGGGTGTATTCTATAATGTAGGACATGTCATTCCCAATGTAAGTTAGAAAAAGTGAGTGACCCACACCTTGACCCCAAGCGTAAAAATTAATATTTTGCCCTAAAACTAAAGCAATGAATTTAAAATATATTTTAGTTAGGTCGTTTACCTTATTATGTTAAAAATGAATGTTCCCTCCTAAATATTTTCATAAGTCTTTAAGAAGTTTTTTTGGTGTTGCACAAAGCTTTAATTTCTTTTATTTCATGAAAATTTGAATGAAATTATTTAATGTAATTGTTCTGAAACAAAATTATAAATCCAAATTGTTTACTAGGTGATAAGTATTTTTGGCACTTAATTTGCACCTAAAACTACATTTGTATGTTATAATAGCATTATATTGGCAAATTAAAATAGAAGTAAATAATATTATATTTAAAAAATAGCTCTCATTATTAAAAACCATTTCGATTAAAAAAAGAGTGCATTTTGACCCATTTGTCTCCATGTGACCTATTTGTCCCCATTTTACGGCGTAAAATGGGGACAAATGAGGTCACATGGGATAAATGAGTCGTCAAATTAGACACTCTTTGTATTTTATTAAATAAAATTCAATTTTTTTCTGGTTTTCTTTTAATAATTATATTATTTCTTTTCTATGAAATAATATTTAAGCACTAATTATTAGCAACATTCATCATTATTAACACTATTATATACACACCTGTAGTTTATAGGTGCAATAATTAGATAGTCATATAATAAACTTATTAATTAATTTTATAATATTAAACTACATAAAATAAATTGTTTATTTAATGTATTATCAGAAAATTTATCTTAAATATTTTACTATATAATGTGTATATATTCATAATTATTTCGTATTATGTAATAAAAAACTATTAAAACATAAAAATTCAATTGCATTATTAACCTAAGATTCTTATGTGATATATTATTTTGTATAGTTAATCTTTTCATTTAATATATTACTATTCTATTCCCTTCAGGCAATGCTTACTCCCTTCCCACTAGAATAGATTGATTAAATTAATTGCTATAGTTTTACTTTGGCAAAATATTCAATTTTTTCCTTGGGGTTAAGTGGGTATTCACTTTCTAACTTTTTCCATATCCAAGTCTAATACGATTTGTTGGTATCAGATGATCACTGATATACCCAATACATATCTTATAATTCTAGTATTTATAACACCCACTATTAGTGGTGCGTGATCCCCTCAAACGTGGTATAGGCATATGAGGAGTTTTTGATAGTGTTGAGAATTAATGATATCTATTAGAATGTAGTGCTAGGATGCTGGTCTTCTTCTAATATGAGTTTTAGATTGACCCTGCCCCCCCCTATTATTCTAGCACTTCCTTGCATATATTGTTAAATATTCCTAACAGATATATACAATTACAAAATATATTAATATAGTAGTATATGTCGGTATCCCCTATAGTTATAAAGGAATACTCTCTCTGAGGATTGCGTATTATTATTTTGGATTGTGTGTCATTCTAATGGATGCTTCCAGAGATGAGCACCTATCCTGTTTCTATTGTCGAATACCCACCAGTTCGATTAATACACATCATCACCACATACTCCCCTACTTTAGTTACTATTAAGAATGCATAGTATTAAACTCTGTGGTATTTTCTGTCCGAGCATTATTGTATGATGATGATAATTTTTATAGGTGATCTTGACCCTCCTATTATATCGCTGTTTTGAGGTATGCCAGGTTAGATTCATCTATGGATGGCACATTCTCCAGAAATTTTATTACCGATAATGAATTCAACAGCCGGCAATATTTACTCTCGCCGTCTCCACATTTTACACCTCGCTGCTCGCTTTCGATTTGGATGAAAATATTTAAACATCAGTAGGCATAAGTCAGGGGCACAAAACTTTGGCATAAAAGCAATAGGTTTTGGGAGTTCTCATATATAATTATATTTTAACGGTTCTGCTATAAGAAAAAATTGACGGTTGTTCTAGTAGATTGACTTATGATTGAACTCTTCAAGACTTGGTTACCGTGGTTGGTCTATGAATCGAGGTGCCGTACACATGCTTCTCTGGGGCTACAATTGGGGACGTGGAATATTACTCCTCGATATTGCGACCTATGTCTGCAAGGGAGTTGAATATACACGAGGTGCGTGCTGATGATCCACCTCTCGAACCAATGAGATAAAGCAGCAAATTCACGAAATAAAAGAACTGCTTAGAAGAGTTACGGATATCCTTTGTGAGAAGGAAGTGAAAATAAATAAAGAAGAAATTAAAATATAGAAAAATAAATAGAATGTTCCGAGTGTGTCATTATCAAGTTTCCATACGATGGGCAACGGAAGTGGTGCCAGAAGCCAGAAGTTTTGTGATCGGCGGAGGGACCAGATACTGAAATATTTTCTTGGCGATCTCCAGTCCACTACAGTATTGCGTCAATTGTGATGTAGTCCTCTAAAGCGCCGCATGATTATGAGCATTTGCCGCACTACTGCCCATGTCGCCACATTACATTATATGTTTCAAATAGTATCCTCAGATTTGTATCATATTCCTCTTTATGGTGTTTGGGTCAAGAAACCCGAAAAAATGATTTTAAGATATACTCCCGGGCCTATGAAATGCGGGACTAAAATTGCACATGGATCCACCGTCACTAGAGGCTGGAATAAAGAAGAAACGCACAGCGAGTGCACAAGAACAAGGTAGGTAATAGAAGTTTAATGATAAGGAGGAGGATGATGGAGTTAGAGGAGAAGGGAGTAGAAGACAGATAAAGAAGTGAAAGAGTTAGAAAAGGTATAGGAAAGGAGAAAAAGATAAGATAATAAGTTTAAGTTATAAGTGAATAGAATTTAATCCGTTAAGTGACTTATCCATTGTTTGATCCCCATTGAGTTAGTGGAACCCATTTTTGTGACCTCCAATGTCACACATTTCCAATTTTGTTATGCATATTTTTAACTAAAAAAAAAATTATTTTAAAATTAATATCTCAGCAAATATATATATATTATTTTTAAAATTTATATACTCATTTTTTATAAAGTGAAAATAAAATAATATAAGATGGAAATGCTACTGACAAGAAGATCTGCTCTCAATAAAACGATCTGCCTATTCTTTCCTATTATATTACTATTACTTTGTTAGTAATGATTAGTATTCCGTTATCTCGTGTGTAGAGGAGAAAATAGCAGAGAAAGTGATGCAATATTTTCGAAATTTGGATTTTAATGCCGCTGTTGTGGTATAAATAGGCCACACTCCAATAGGTATGACGGTATATATAAATATAACAGTATATTATAATAGGTATATTATTGTAAATTTTCTGTATATACTTTTGACTTTTGAGTATTAATTAAGGCTACAGATATACCTCCAATTGATAGGCTCATTGTGAAGTCATATAGTAAATATGAGTTATAGTCACAATTTTTAGTGGATTTGATATTATATATATATAAATAATATATATTAGTATAGTATAATATATATATATATAAGTACTTGTTATTCCTAAATTGTATTAATCCTACAACACTTTGGGTTACGTGTAAAAAATGTGAGCCCACTCTGTATCTCAGGTTCTATATGAAAGGCCGTAGAACCAAAACCCACTTGCTGGTGCACAGCTATATAATTCCATTCGTAGTCCATGATGTGCATAAGAATTAGTGTGAGTGTATAAAATGTTGGTCGATGAAATTATTATATGAACGAATATAATTTGTGAAAGAATATTGGTTCTACCCATATATTCCAATGAATTCAGCTCACATTTTTAAAGGGCCTTGAGAGTGAATTTGTGGCGATCTTTTTGCAGCCCATAGTAGCTTAGATGGGTTAATGAACATCCGTGTAAATCCTATGAATATCTCCTCCAATTAATATTATGTTCTTATGATCCCATCTTGCATTCATCAATTCCCACAGTCTCAAATTATGAAATTTTATAGCAACCCTGCTCTTAACACACCACCCCATATCACATTCCTAATATAGAATCTCTCATATTAAACTAGAACCTCTACGGTAAATGAATAAAAAATTCGCTCCACTTGCAATTAATATTAATTGATAAAATGGTTGTCAGTATATGGCGCCCTGATAGCTCCTACACTAATATGTGTTGTGAATTGGTTCTTTTTTCCTTTAATCTATTTTAAGTTTTTATATGGATAAATAATCATAATCAAATAAAAATAAAAATAAAAATGAAAATAAATGTACATGTCCCGCTAAATTGTTAAACATAATCCAAGGACCGGATAGTGCCTAAAATAGATGAGTAGCAGAGGAAACCTCACCCGCACTATATAATAATGAGGCCGCTAGGAATGTATATGGCCTCACGAACGTACATGAAAGTAGCTCGGAGGTGTTCTACATTCATATGAAAACCCACCTGGATGAAGTAGACATTGTTAATAACATTCTTGAAAGTACGCTGGAACATGGGAAAATAGTTGAGGTGAGTCAAAATAGGAGATTTGTACTATAGTGGTTATATGTTGTCTTATGTCGAACGGATTATAATGCTCAAGATACCAGGTATTAATCTTTTATAGTGAGGCAGGGCGATCCATTATGTTCGGAGAATCGCTACTATGAAAACTAAACGCCTCTGAGGTGATGCCATTGAAAGGGAGCTAGCTTCGAATTAGCTGGTACAATCTATGGGAACCAGGTAGCTCTAGGAAAGTAGTGAAGACTAGTTACATACATAGGCAGCCCCGCTCATGATAGAGTAATACATTCGACCGCATATAGCTCAGGCAATGTACATGAATAACAGCCTGAAAAGATTGGTAAGTAGCATTGGAAAGTAGCTTCGGCGCGAGAACATTAGGATATAGTATCAGGAAAGTAGTAGCCTGAGTGACCTCGAGACGTCAATGCGCGCAGAAAGTCTCAGGAGTGTTACCCGATTGAGCATCTCTAGAAATTCACTTTCATGTGAAAACAGCTAGCCCAGAAGCATTGAACCCGCTAGCTTGGCATAAGTAGCTAGTATAAGCAAACTATGTAAAGTAGTTTGTTGAAATGTTCAGACCCAGCTGAAGTGATTACATTCATTTTCACTAGAAAAACGCTCAGGAAGAGTACATGAAAACAGCTAGAAGCAGTTGAATAGGTAGCTGGAAAACATGGAAAGTAGCCTTAAGTGATGACGTCATCTATGAGAAAACGCTCAGGAATGTGAGCATCGTAGGAGATAGGACCCAGCCTTGGAAAGTAGCTAAGTCGAATGACAATATTGGTGAAAGTACGACTCATGTACATGTTAATAACAAAGTCGTGAAAGCTTGAAATAGTAATCCGTATCAATTGTGCAAGTGATTGATGTCATGTGTCATTGAATGCGATTAGAAGGCCAGGGTTAGAAGGTGAGTGTAGGTCTCGGTGGCAGTGGTATTTTCTCCCTCTCCTATGAATACGAGTACGCGGATAGAGTCAACATACTATGAAACATATCGACTGAAAGTTAGCCTATTAAAGTAGCTGTTGACGCCTTCAGTGGCGAAAAAGTACATGTAGGTAGTGATTATGAGGCAATTTGGGCATAGTCTAAAAGGCAATTCGAATTATCATATCACTACAAAGATACAGAAACTCCATAGGGATTAGTAATATACCATGAAATATTGGAATCGAGTAGCTGCCGAACAGTACACTCTAGTGGAAAGTTAGTGCTCAACGTGTCGAATTAGCGCAAAAGCTACTGAACGCACTGGTATTAGGGGTGTAGGGAAATGGTTAAATTAGAATTGATTTATCTCTGTCATTACAATGTAAATTTAGAGCGCATCTCTCATGACACCCATACAACACCTCTCATTGGTATTTGAAACCCGGTAATTAAACATTTTTGATTTTCTCATTTTTAAATTTGCTTTATCTTTTTTGGTTTTTTTTTTTTTTTTAATTTTTTTTCTTTTATTTTTCACTTTAGGTGATATTATCTAGATTTATACCAATACTTACGTTGTCAACTATACTGCTAATAAATCTGTAACATCACAACAAATGCATAATTTGCCACTCTAGAGAAGGGGTCTTTATGGGATTGATGGGTTATGTCATTTTTGTCATGAACAATGTGGTCCTTCTAAATGAAGAGTCTAACTACGGTTGTTATTATAATTTTTTTTTTGGGTCTAAATAATTCCAAACTATTTAAGCCAAATAAAATTTTTTTACTGGGGGGTTAAATAGCCTAGGCCTAGCCTTTATAATGAAATGATTATAAAAGTAAGATATGTAAATAATTAATAGGTGGCTCAATTTACCGGCCTGCCCCACCAAATCAATATGAGAAATATTTGAGAACCGTATTATTTTTATAGATATTGGCTAACAGTGACCTATACTATTATTATATGATATATTAATACTAATATATATTATAAAAGTATATAGTATATATATATTAATCACAATGTGTTTATTCTGTTGCTCTTATTGTTATTCTATCTCATAGTAATCTATATGGCTCCTATTATAGAAAGCCCCTGTTCTACTTTAAACTATAGAAGATCGACCGTTTAAACGTGCGTATGTTTTAAAGCATTAATTTTAATAAAAGAAAAGATATGTGAAAAAGGTTGTAACTTCCGCCATACCTCACTGTAAAATTGTATTCTGGATTTCAAAGAGCAGCTGTAGAACTGATACAAGGTAGTGTCAGCAGTTAGAACAGAACCGGTAATTCGGATAAGTATTCCCGTATTTTCATGGACCCCAATTTATCCTTTTATAACTTTCCGTACTTATAGAATTACTCATAATTCGTTCTTAAATGCTTTCATCGGCCGTAATATTGTTCCAGATAAAGATGAAATGATATCTTATATTCTTTTTCAATATTATTAGTGTAATTACTTATATTTGTTTGAATATCTAGATAAATTTAATTATTATATCCTAGGTACGTATCATCTCTATTCATATTGCGCTCGTTTTGAATCAAGTTAACAGTATTTACATTATTTTTATATTTTATGGTAAGTAATTTGTCCTGCGGCGTATGGTTTTTCTCTAGTTGAATTATACACGATTTTGTTTATCTCGAGTATATTTAGTCTAAGTATTTGTTTATTCGAGTGATTTGACAGCCCAATCAGTTAAGTCACTGTTGCTTCATTAATGTTTAGGTGTTAGCACACCAGATTGGAAATATAAAATGATGTTTTTCTGTGAATATTTAGTTATTTAGTATGTATGGTAATTTTGTACGACAGGTAAGCTCTCCTTTATTTAATTTAGAGGACTTGAAAAGATATAAAATACAAAACATACATCATCTACACGAGTGCAAACTATTCACACACACTTTCACACACGTATCCTGAATATTTACT
>JABUQX010132496.1:32500-42944 GCA_015478945.1 Trachelipus rathkii | reverse complement strand
CGTATGCTTCGTTCAGTTTCAATTTAGGTGGCTATCGTTTTCGCATTTATCATAAACACTTATAATTTACTTCGTGCGCCCTTCAATATATATATATATATATATATATATATATATATATATATATATATATATATATATATATATATATATACTACTATATATATACTTATATATATATATATATATATATATATATCTTTCTTTATATAACTTTTATATATATATGTATATATATATATAAATATATATATATATACTATATATATATATATATATATATATATATATATATATATATATATATATATATATATATATATATATATATATATATATATATATATATATATATATATATATATATATATATATATATATTAGAAAGAGAGAAATGAGTCTTAATTCTCTCTCTCTCAGCATTACTTCGATTCTAATGACGATTTTACTCGATTAGTCACTCGACTCATGATTTTAAATGTAATTATTGTTGTCTCCTTACTCTCTTCTATTTTCTAAAAAATTGTATTTTGTTTTTGTTTTATAAATGTGAGATAAATTTTGTAAATCATAAATAGGAAAAAACTTTAGAAATTTTATTTAAACAGTCGTACCAAATTAGGTAAAATGTTGCTAAATTTGAAGGGAATAGTGTCCATCTTTTGAAGGGCTGTCTGGAAGTTGCACTTTTGTTTTCTGCTTGTTAATTTTGGTTTGAGTGAATAAGATAACATTGTAGTTTCAATGTAAAGCTATCGATCTATTGTTTTAAGGATATAATATCAAGTTGCTACTGAATAGTTATAGCTTTGCACTTTGTGTTTAACATTTTTTTGTTCTTCTTGATCTTCAACTTAAAAAATAAAAAATAAATAAAATGAAGAACAGATATTAGAGACTTTATCCACAAAAAAAGTAAGCACTATGGTAATAAAGATTCCTGTTATTCAAAGAGTAAGGTTCTCGAACTCGAAGAATCAGTTTCTCCTGGAACTTATGTAACTGCAATAGCAGCTAAAAAATCTCAAGTAGACTGTGAAGTTTTTCCTTCACAAGCGTCTATAAGTTAGGCTTAATCAAGTAATACGGAAAGGATTGCTCATCCCAACGATATTAGCAATTTCATAGGTACGGTATTTAGCAATAAGGAAAAAGTGGAAATATTAAAATATCTCTGGAAACCAGATTCAAAATATATATTTCCTGTTCAGGAAGGTAAAGGTTGGAAAAGATATTTTCAAAGAAAGTGGCTTTATGATTTTAAGTGGTTAGCTTACTTTGATAAAAAGGTGGTGATTATTGCTCAAATTGTGTATTGTTTTTGGAAAAAAAGAAGAAGGTAAAAGAAAACATCAGGAATTTGGTGTTTTTGTCTGGAGACCGTATTCAAACTTAAAGAAAGCCATTGAATCTTTCAAAAAGTACGAGGCAACTAAATATCACAAAGAATCGGTAGAAAAGAGATTTGCTGTACAAAAGTAGGTTCAAGGAAAAATCGAGGAAGCATCGACAAAGCTGATTGACGAGTCAGAGAAAGAAAAAGGCCGAAGACAATAGAAGGATAATTCAATTATTGAAACAATTCGATTCTATGGTAAGCAAAATATATCGCTATGTGGACATCATGACTCGGGTCGAATTGAACTCTCTTGGCCTTTGAGAAACGATGGCAATTTTCGGAGTCTTCTAAAATATCATGCTAATGCTGGAGACCATGTTCTTTCAGAACATTTAAAACTAGTGTTAGAAATGCCATGTATATCAGATCCACAGTCCAAAATGCTCAATTTGCTCAATTTCGGTCATTTTGTGCATCTCATTCAACTTAAAATTGTGCAAGACATAAATAAAAGTAATATCTTTACTATGTAGCCGAAGACGACTGATGTGTCCCAGGAAGAACAATTTTCGTTGTATGTGCGTTGATAATGATACTCTTACCGTCAAAGAGGATTTTTTGCGTTTTGTCTCAGTAAATGATTTGACTAGAATAAGTCTTGAAAAATTAATTGAAGAAAAGAAATGCTTCAAGACAGTTGGATATGAATAAACTAAGAGGGCAGGGTATGACGGTGCAGCAGCAATGAGTGGTAAGTTCAGGAGTGTTCAGAGAGAAGTAATAAAGGAAAAATGTCTAAGCTATTTATACTTACTGCGTTTCGCATTGCTTAAATTTATGCCTCGCAAACGCTTCTAAACAAAATATTCGCAGTGCAATTGGAATAATATCAGAGTGTTGTACATTTTTTTCTAAAGTGGTAAAGAGGACAAAAGCTCTTTGAAGAAAAAAATAGAACTTATTCCTAAAAGTACTTTCAAAAAGAGTTAAAAAGTTGCGAAACTCGCAGGTGGCAACGGCATTATTAATCGGTTTATTATTTAAAGAGATGATAAATAAATAATAGCAACTTTAGAACAATTAAAATGTGAAGTTGGAGATCAGTCAAAAAAGCTACTTTTAATTCTAAGCAATGTTTATAGTGCATCTTTCTGGTTTCCTTTTTTGTTGTAAACAGACTATTAAATTTAACATACGATCTTTCAAAACAATGCAGACACATGTTACTGATTTGGTAGTGCATATAATGGAAGTGAATATAGTTAAAAAACTAAACATGATACCATCAGAGAAAATGCACAACATTATAATTTCAGCAGATTTTGAAGAATATGTAAAGAGCATCTGAATCCTGAGTTTGGTATTGAAAATGCTGTACCTAAAATGAAAAAATTCCAAAAATACCAAGACCCAACATTCACTTCTGACCCACGGATATCGCACATCATTTTTAAACCATTTACGGATGATTTAATATCAGCATTAGGAGACGGGTTTTTAAATCAGAAAGATATTATATCTTCCTTGCAATTTGTCCTACCGAACAGGTGTAATGATGTGGAGGGAAAGAAAAGATTGTGTAACATTTTTACAAGGAAGGAATCTCGAAAGCCCAATTGAAAGATTTATTAAAAGCAGAATGGGATACATGGAAGTTGAAATAGCATCACAGCACAGATCATCCAAAAACAGCAATAGACGGACTAGTTTCTTGTTCCGCAGTCACAATTCCAAATATTTACATCTTGTTACCAAATACTGAGAATTTTAATGAAATAGTGGCAATCAATTTTAATAGTAAAAGTGCAAGGTTCTTCACTAGGTTACTCAAATAAAAGTTTGACTACGATATGAATGGGGATTGTGAGTCTGTGGACAAGAAAAAGATTTGATGTGATTATAAGCAGTAATTTGGAAAGTAGCTAATCGGTGTTTGGAAGCAAGGAATAAAGCTAATAAGATGCTGGGCATAATAAATCGCAATGTTGTTTACAAGAGCAAAGAAGAAATAAGTAAACTGTATAATAGCTATGTTAGGCCAGTAATAGAGTATTGTCACAAGTTTGGGCCCCTTACTTAAAGAAAGGTTTAGATATGCTAGAGAGAGTGCAACGTAGAGCAACAAGGATGATTTCTGAGTTTGAGGTTAAGAGCTATGAGGAGAGGCTGAAGGAGTTAGGAATGTTTTCTGTAGGAAGGCGATTTATCAGAGGGGACATAATACAAATCTAAAAAATATTTACATCTATTGATAATACGGAGACCAATAAACTTTTTATAGTTGACCACGGACGGGAGACCAGGGGGCGCAATAAGAAAATTAAGAAGATGGTATGCCATCTTGATATAAGAAAGCTTCATTCAGCAATAGGGTTTTCAATATTCGGAATGATTTGCCACAGGAAGTTGTTGAGTACGACTCGATTACAACATTGAAGAAAGGATTAGATAGGTATATGAATGGTTTGGGTATTATATAGTATATTTTGATTAGGCCAAATTGGCGGGTTTTTAGTTACATCAGTTATTAAGGTTAAACTGCATGTTTTTATTAAGTTTTTAAAGCTTATAATGTAGTTAGCATGTACTTTAGCTATAGTTTTTTCTTTCAGTTTATACTTTGTATATACTATGAAAGTTATTGACAAGCCCTAGGGTTCTTTGTGGATTTGCATGAGCATGTTTTAGACTTTGTGTATACTATGTAAGTTATTAACAAATCCTAGGGTGCTTTGTGAATTTGCATGAACATGTTTGTTGATTGGTTCTATTGGCTTGACTGGGACAGTCTCGATAGGCCCATGTGGCTTCTTACTGTCTTTTTATATCTAATGTTCTAAAAAAGAAAGAGCAGTAACTGACTCATCAGAAATTGAAATTAGGGATTAAACCAATTTAGTAAATGTTGCACAATGAAGTCCAGGAAATTGATAAACCCGAACCCCTAACTAACCAAATTTGAGTAGAGAAAAGTCTTTCTGGAGTTTTACGTTGTGAGTGAGATTGATGCTAAAATTTTTAACTATTCATATGTGACTGCATAGATCAAGTTTATTTACAAAATTCGTAAATCTTTTAATAGATATCGATGAAATCATTTTACTAGGATTGGTAAGGATGGATTTGTGGCTCACTAGATTGAAAAATCATCAAGAAAACTAATTGCAATTTCTTGATTTATTTTCGTATTACATTGATTCTGGCACTGGACATACTCATTTCTCCATTAAGAGAAATCCGAAGTTATGTTGCAACTTTGCAGCTTTCACTATTCTTGAAAAATTTTGATAGACTTTTGAGCAAAAATCTTTTAAAACAAGGATTACATTTTCAGTATGATTAAAAGCAGTTGCTGTCACTTATGATGGAGACTGCAATGTATTATTACATAATGGAATAAATATTGAGGAAGAATAAAGTTGAAATCATAATTAAATTTATAACAAATTCGCTCGTGATAACAAATTTATAAATTTTTAAGGCTTTTGAAGAAGGTTCAATATCTTGATCCATCTCATGCTCCCCGTAAGCTTCAACAATTGCTTTAGAAACGTCTCTAAATTGTACCATCCAACGTAACTTTCCACCGACCTTATTTCTCATATTCTTACTAGTTTTGTCTATTTTCTTTTCTGATAGAAAATTTGTCCTATGTTTTATAATAAAATAGTTTCCGCCTTGGTAAACTAAAATAGTGCCCATTTGTTTTCACTGTGCCAATAAAGTATAGTACATGAATCTAAACAGCAATGAATGTAATGTGCCGCTGTATATTTTTGACAGCTTAAACAAACATTTTTATCTAAAACCTTTCTTCATTGCTGTTGCACCAAAATGTTGTTCGACAATCAAAGCGTCACCATTTATTACAACTTTCGTACTATTGCCTTCTCTAGATATTCCCCTTTGTTGTGGAAGAGATCGATCTACAAATTCAAAGCAAGGAGCCAATTGAAATTCAATCAAGTGGAACAATTATTCTTGGGGTTGAGCAAGATGTAGTTCTCGGTGGATTTACTTTAGAAGAAACTTTTAGGGTTTCTTTGCTAACCATATTTTTTCCGGAAATTTGTTTGGTGATACTTTGGTTCAAACTTTTTTTTTAACTTGTGACGCTTTAGAATTCTAGAATGCTCATCTCACATTTGATAAGGTATGGAGAATTAGTGATCAGCAAACTTCACAAATATTTTAAAAAGTTTTGTCTGCGTTGTGAACCTTCATGATTATTTTTTCCCCCCCAAACAAAGAGATTTTAAGAGCGCTTCTCACTTATGCCGAACTTTGAAAGGTGAAATTACATCTCCAATGAGCGAAGAAGAAAATCAAGCATTTGTATCACCCACTTGGAAATGTTTTTGACATATGTTCCACTGAATACAGCATTTTTATAGGGTTGGAATTAAAGCCGAAGTGTTGAACGGACCACTACAACTAATTCATAACGAAAGAAATACCCATTTGAAATACAGCAACTTCAGACCAGGAGTTTCCACATATTTCGACGAGCCCAAATGCATTTTCTTAGAAACTCGTTTACTTGGGAAATGAGTAATGTACTCTTGTGGAATTGAAACCTCTGCACGTGCAGTATTCCTAATATATCAGAGCTAACTTATATTAAATGATTTTTATTCTCGTTTACATATCGATACAACTTACGAGATACACGGTAACCACAACAAAAAGAAAAAATAGGAAAGACTTTTTCTTTTTAAAATAGTTTTCGTCTTGGAGAACTAAAATAATGCCCAGATAAAACTTTTCTTCTTTGCTGCTTCACCATCATGTCGTCCAATCAGAAAGTCACTATTTATTTCAATCTTCGAAGTATTGCCTTAGTTAGAGATTCTCCTTTTGCGATTTCAACAGCCATTAAACCAAAGAAATCTTCACGAACCGTAAATATGTTTTCCTCATTTCTATTAATATGTACTCTTAATTTGCTTTGATTAGTATATTTATTTTTCTTATAAATTGAAATTAAGTTTAAATTCATAATTTTTTTTTTTTGATAGTTTAATATAATTGAGGTGACAGATTTGTCCCCCCTTCACTTCCTATATCTATATATATATATATATATATATATATATATATATATATATATATATATATATATATATATATATATATATATATATATATATATATATATATATATATATATATATATATATATATATATATAATATTAAAACTCACTAAAAAATAAAATATTGGACAACGTTTCGACCCCAAAAACGCAAGGTTATCACTTGCACTTGAAATTGAACTCTGTCTCTTCTGCTTCTTCCTCTCTCCTCCTCTCCTCCTCTCTCTCCTCCTCTCCTCTCCTCTCCTCTTTTTCTCTGTGTATATATATATATATATACTATATATATATATATATAAACAAATAACTTTCATAAAAATTTAAAACCTTTTTCAAATATCAACAAAATTACCAAAATATAATTATATTAATAACCATATCAAAGATTGAATTTACAATAGGAAATATCATCTTAAATAATGTCGCTTATACAATTTACACTATAAGTTCATAGCTATAAACGAGTTCAGGTTTTAAGTCGCCATAATTATAAAAGTCTTTCTCATGTCAGTTATAATTAAGCTATTATAAATAAAGCAGAAGTTAAGTGTAGTCATCATTCAATGTCAGATGTAAAACTATTATGTTGCTCTATATATATATATATATATATATATATATATATATATATATATATATATATATATATATATATATATATATATATATATATATATATATATTATATATATATATATATATATATATATATATATATATATATATATATATATATATATTGTTATGGAAAATACCAATTAAAAAATAATAATAAAGAAGAAAAAAGGTAATATGGGGAAGTTGGGGGGGGGGATGGGAAAAGACACTCGCAGATCGGAAAGCACAGACGTTGGAACCTGGAGAGAAAAGCCAAAAAGCGTTTGACTGAGGATTTTATCAGAGGTATTGTTTGAAAATCCGAATTAAAAATTATTTGCGAGTCAAGGAAAAACCCGACGAGGAAGTCGGTAAGTAAGTAACAAATGATTTTAAATATGATATTATTGATTTTAGTTAATAATGTATATAAATTGTATTTTTAAGGGGGTTGGCCGAGAATGCTTAAAAAATGTACTCCAAATTAAGAAATAACGGAAGAATTGTGCGGCCACTTTTCTTGAAGATGGCAGATGATCGTTTCAACTGATTGACAAACTATTTTCCTATTGACATTGGATTGGATTTCTATGCTAATTGGAGTTGCTGAAAATTACGACTTTGTATTTTATTATTCTGGATTTGACTTACCGAGAGGATTTCTCGATTGTGATTTAAAGTATTTTAAGTGTTATTTATATATTTTAAAATAGGGTTAGAAGTAAGTAATTTAATATAGTTAGATACAGTTTAGTAATACCGCAAATATATAAACTATAAGTTTTAATAAACTATTCGGTTGCAAACAAAAGACTTTATTGCTTTTCTTTGAAAATAGTTGTATATGTGTTGGTTAGGTTTAAATATTTACTATAGGATTTACTTTGTTAATTAAAAATAGAAAATTTTAATCTATTGTTTGTAATTTCCTATTCATATCGTTTCCAGAATTGCCAATATTCTTGTATGCTCAAAAGAAAGGATTGTTAGGAAAAGAGCAGATCCTTATCAATATTAATATATATATATATAATATATATATATATATATATATATATATATACTATATATATTATATATATATATATATATAATATATATATATATATATATATATATATATATATATATTTATTTTAAATAGTTTAATTAATTGGTATTTTCTAGCTATTTGGAATATGCAATAAAATAGTTGATATTACATCATTTAAATTAGAAATTGATGGTATCCAAATTTGTCTTTTAAAATTTACTGTGAGTTTTGAATTTGATGTTCTTATTTATTTGAAACCATCCAAATTTGGGTTGTTTTTTTCATAGCTCTTTTCTGCAACGCATCATTATGAGAGCAGCAAGCACTTCACAGCGCCCGATCCGTTGACCAGTCCCACTCCCGATGTTATTGTTTGTAATTTCTATAACCTTATTCTATTTCAAATTTCAAAATCTAAAATTTACAGAACATTGTTTAAAAATAAAAATCCCAAATCTCAAACTTTATGTTAAACAAATTTTCAAAAATCCCCAAAATTGTAGTTTTCATAATTTTATTCTATGGAAATTTCAATAATCTAAATATATTAATATCTTATTCTTTTAATATAAAATATATATAAAAAAATGTCTCTTTTCTCTATTCACTAAAATAAAAGAAATGGATTCAGTAAGTTCAGAATGATAGAGGTTTACAACACCTTCAGCATAGAACCTGTTCAGCACCTCATAAACTTAAATCTTCAATCAAAAAATAAAAGTAATTGCTATGAAAGGACTATTAAAATTGTCATTTCAAACATTTCAAGATCTATAATAAACTCAGTTGAGCACGAGAGAGCTATCCACTCACACTCAACCACCATTACGTTTTCATCACAGATCAAGGGATGCTAACTCTTATCGTGATATTTGTGTGAAGATTTGATGCTCAGAGCTTGAAAAGTGCAACCCCTTTATTTCCAGCCACTTCTAAGATACGGAATTATCATTTAATGTATAATCAATTATACATATCTTTTCCATAATCTATCCTATCTGAGAACCTATCATAATACTTGACTTGGAGTTAGTGCATTTGTTCTGATGTATTGTTTTCCTTATACCCAAAATATATTAAATATGTGCCTCTAAGTCTTGACTAATTATAAAAAATATTTTCATTAGCACTTTTTGTATGAAACCTCATAAGGTTTCATTATTCTTGTAAAAATTGAACCAGAAGCTTATAGTAGATTTTACAGCACCGGTGTCGACACCTGCTCCGACTCCTTCTCAGCAGACTCCCATTCCTTCCTCCTTTCTCCATCTTCTTCTTCTATTATCCACTCCGTGCGTTTCTTCTTCTTCTAAGCACTCTGTGCTTTTCTTCTTTTTTCAGGCGGGACCTCCCTCCGTGGGGCTAACAGACACCTATTAGGAACTTGAAACTATCTTATTCGAGATCTACTGGTTCGATTACATATATAAGGACACATTTAACCAAATATGTGTTTGTAGCCTGATTTCAACTACGGCCCCGGCTCCGACTCCGTCTCATTTGCTCAGGCACTTAACTCAAGCTTCGTACTCTAATTCATCCATCCTCTTCTATGAACTCTCTAAATTTCATCCTTCTACGACCATTTCCAAGTTTTGGGGCTCAGCTCCATTCTTAAATTGGCGTAATGGAGCGAAACCTCGGCTGAGGCAAGGGCATGTCACCACCAGTTGGGATGCCAAGTTTGGAGGATGATACGATGTCGCAAACCCCACCCTCCGAGATAGCTCAATTTAGGGTTTTTCCCCCAAGGATTATAAATATATAATATATATAATAATATATATATATATACTATATTATATTATATATATATATATAATATATATATATTTATATATAATATATAGTATATAATATATATATATACTATGTATAATATATAATATTTATATATATATATATATTATAGTATATTATTATATATAATAATATATAATATATAATATTATAATATATAATATATTATATATATATATTATATAATATTATATATATATATATATATATTATAATAATATATAGGCCTGTAATATGACTGTTATTTATTCCATTGGTAACAAGAACATCATTAAGAAAGCCAAGCATAAGGAAAGATTACTGTATATATTATATATATATATATATAGTATATATAATATATATATATTATATAGTATAATATATAGATATATATAAAAAATCTTTATATATATATATATTATATATATATATATATAATATATATATATATATATATATATATATATATATATATATATAATATTTTATTATATATATAGATATATATATATATATATAATATATATATAAATATATATATATAAATAAATATTATATATATATATATATGATATATATAATATATATATAATATTTT
>JABUQX010132496.1:0-22500 GCA_015478945.1 Trachelipus rathkii | reverse complement strand
ACGAAAACGTTTCACACAGATCAAAGGTTGGTCCCTGGAGTATAGCTAAAACAAATTGGAACAGGCAAATGAAGAGAGGCTTTCCATTATGAGAGTAATTTCAAATGTTGACAGTTAGGAAAAATCAGAAGCTTTCCTTAATTCTATTACAAACAATCTCAAGGATAGAGGAAGGAAGATAGGTGGAAAACTACTTGAGGAGGGTAAATTACAACTACTAAATATTATTATTCAATAATTTGTGTACACAATCTTTGCACTTGCAAAATTTCTAATTACATACCCTTTGACCGAATTACCTGTAAAAGAAAAGATTAGTAAGAGGTTGTCTACCTATGATTTCTTTCTCTCACAATTTTATTATTTTTATTTCTCTGCTATTTTCTACTCTGATCGGCCTCCGCTAAATGGTAATAGATCTTTATGTTTCTTAAATTCTCTGCTACCGGCTGACCATTTTTTAAGATATAAACTGTATTATTAGTGAAACGTAACACCTTATAGGGCCCCTGGTACTTTTGTTCGAGCTTGCCTAAATTATATTGCTTGTTTCTTACAAGGACTAGCTTGGCTTCCTTCAAATTTTTGGGAACGAACACGGATCGGTTCTTCAAAGTGGCTCTCGGTGCCAACGGCTGAGCAAACAACCCTGCTAACTTGTTTAAATATTTATCATAACACATAGCTTCTCCAGGTCTCTCTGTGTCTACTAATCTTCCCGGTATATTCACGTTTTGGCCAAAGAGCACCTGAGACGCTGTGATACCATTTTCATTTAGTGGGGACGTTCGTATTGCAAAGAGCGCAAACGGCAGGACTGATACCCAATCGTGATGTTTGAACTCATTTTCGCTTAACATGCAACGAAGGCTGCTTAATAAAACTCGATGCCTATTTTCAAGATTTCCGTTGACTTGTGGGCTTCCCACTGTGGTGCAGATATGTTCTGCCCCAATCATCTTACAGACCTCTTCAAACAGATGAGCTTTAAAGCATCCTCCATTGTCACTGAGGATTTTGTCAGGCACTCCAGTGAAAGGTAGAATCTCATACAATAAGACTTTAATGACACTTTCAGCATTCATCTCCTTTAAAGGGATGGCAAAAAGATAACTACTGTACCTATCGATGGCAGTAAACAAATATTTATACCCCCGGCAGGGGGTCATCTTAAGAATGTCAATTTGCAACATTTCAAACTTATAGGTCACCTCTTTGAACTGGCCATAATTAGGACTAATAGTGCGAGCGCTTTTGTTTATTTGGCATTCATTACAAGCTCTAACGATCTCTTTAACCCGCGAGTGAATCTTCTCAAATACAAACTCCGACTTCACTGCAATTTCCGTTCTCTTAACCCCTAAGTGGCCTTGCAAATGCAACGTCCTTACCACTTCCGGTACGCAGGTCTCGGGCAAAATGACACGAGAATACCCCAGTGACACGTCCACAAAAATCTTTAAAATTTCTTTATTAAACCAGAATTGCTGTTCGACCATTTTCAACCCACTTTTTTCTCGTTTATTGATTAATGACTTTATAAATGTATCTTCTTTTTGCTTTTCGCTTATGTTTTTGTAATCAATACTTTTTAAGAATCTATCTATCACTAGCTTATTTCGTTTATTGCATTCTGAAATCAAATTTACTGTTAATTCTTCTAATATTTCTCTATTCTCTCTTTTATCATCCTTTTCCTTTTCTCTTTCGTACCTGGATAGTAAATTCCTTTCTAAAGCGACACGTGTCTCGGGTAACATATGCGGTTGGTTAAAGGTCTGCGTGGGTTGTATACTATTTTCTACAACTTTACGGCAACTATTTTTATGGCCTTCCCTTATAGTATTATTTGTAAAATTTAAATGGCCTATGAATGAACCTTTGTCAAGTGTTTCTTCACTCTCTTTTTTGTTTGTTTGTTCGTTCGCTACTTGAAAATTGGAATTATTTTTAATGTTATATTCGTTTAACGGATTGGATTTTATACTAATTAATTTGAAAATTACATTATAAGAGCTTAGTAAATTAAGTTGCCTGACCTGTTTTGCGTTTTGTTGATTTAATACATCATTTGTTTTGTTATATAAGGTAATTAATTCTTTCAAATGAGTATATATCGTTATTTTCCTCCCACTTAGTAGGTACCCGAATTTTTTAAACATTTTGTTTAGTATTAATAATTGTTTACTTATATCATCATATCTTTTTTCAATAGCCGACTGGGTTGAGGAGAAGAAAGCGTAGGGTCGGCTTGCTGGGTCGTCCCCTAGGATAACGCCTGATAAAGCATTTGAAGAGGCATGAATGAATATTTTTATGGGGTTTGAAGTACCAGGGGAGGCTAATAGGCAGGAATTTTTATAGCGTTTTGAACAGCGCTAAAAGCCTTCTCCGACTTTTCGTTCCACAATATTTTCTTTCTGGAGTAAGATTTTCCTTTTAAATAGTCTGTTAATGGACCCATTAAATCTGCTAGGCAAGGTAGCATTATTCTGTAAAACGAAAGTTTTCCTATTAATCCTCTCATTTCTCTAATATTATGCGGTTTTTTATAAGTTACTATCTCAGCAACTTTCTCTGGATTCGCCCTAACACCTTCAGCGCTTATTATGAAGCCTAAATATTCTACTTCAGAAACTCCAAATCTGCTCCTTATTTTTCATAACACTGATAGATAAGTATTTAATCTTTTAAACAGTCTCAACAGTCTTTCATGCTCTTCTGCGGTTTCTGTAAAGAGTAAATGTCGTCATATTATACGTGACAATTTTTTAAGTCAGATAGCAATATATTTACCATTCTTTGAAATGCTGCAGGCGAGTTTATAAAGCCCATTGGCAGAGAGGTGTATAAGAACGTTCCCAGATTACTCGTGATTGCAAAGTACTTCTGGCAATCAGGATGCAATGGCAGGTTATAAAAGCCGCTCGTCAAATCTACCTTGCTGAAATACCGAGCACCTTTGAGTGCGAAAATAGCATCGTAAATATTTGGAAGACCGAATATATCCACCTCTGTTCTTTTGTTAAGTTCTCTAAAATCTGTCACTAGTCTAACTCTCCCCCCTCCTTTATCCAAAACACTAAAAGGCGCTGACCAGGTGGTATTGCTTTCTTAGATCTATTTCCGTTACTAATTGATTAAATTGCATTGTCTCACATTCATACAGTTTATGCGGGACCCTTCGGCCAGGTAACCTTATAGGCGGGCCCTTTAAAGTTGGTTTGTATGGGTACGCCCGCGCCAACTCTCAATATCGTTTCGGGTATATCTCCCCACTTTTTTTTCCCTCCCCCCCCAATTCATGGTCTCCAGTTCACCTCCTTCTCTTCTTGTCCCATTTCTTTTCCCCCATACTTAGAAAATATTTCATCCCATTTTTTCCGTTGTTTTTTTTTTAAGAACATTTCATCTAAAATAAGATTTAAAAATAATGTTTTATACTTATACAAAATATCATTAAGAGGAAAGAGTGGGCTAAAAGGCAAAGAGGTGAGAGTTTTAGGGGGAGATTCATGCGAAAGATCATGGGAGAGTGCGTTTATTTTTAAAGAGGATATAGAATGATCGGGCCTTAATAATACGGTATGATTGGTATTAGGATCAATGAGTACATCGTTCTTAAAATCTATACCAAACCCAAAATGTTTCAAAAAAGTGATACCTAATATGTTTAGTTTTACATCTGCTATATACAATTTGTGTTTATATATTTTATTCAAACCAATGTCTAAATCTATATTAATATAATCGTAAACATTTATTTTGGTGCCGTTGGCGGCTAAAATGTGGCCCATGGGTCGTTTCGACCTATGAATGGGGCATGCCCTAACCAGGTCGACTTCGGACCCGCATCATAATAAAAGTATTATCAATTCCTATTTCAATACTTTATATAACTTAGAGCCCAGCTACATCACCTTTAGAGAGAGGAGTGTATTCTGTCTTTTTTTGGCGCGAGATAATTGTTCTTCTGCACAAATTAGATTTAAACACTATACACCCGGTCTCTCCAAAGCTTCCGCATACTGGCTCGATTGATAATACCTTTTCGATCATCTCATATCCAATACTCAAAAATTATTAAAGAAAGTATAACCGACATGCATTAGAATTATAATTACATTAATACCTGATTATTAATCTCTCTCATATTTTTATTATTAATTATATGAGTAGACTTTTTTGATTCTTTTTTGTTTTTATTATTCAATATCATGTTTCGCTTATATGGCCATCGCTTTCGGGTTTTTCAACCTCACAGGCATTACAATAGACACATTTTTATTTATTATATTACATGGAGTTTCAGTATTATATAATATTTCATTTTTAGTGTGATTAACATCATTAAAGTTCACATCATTCATTTTTTATTATTTATGAAATCCGGTTGTTAATAATAAAAATTTTTAAATGTTCTAAATTTATACTCTTTGATAGGTTGAAATTATACACATTAATTTATATTCAAATAGTTAACTGATTTTTCCTAAAATTTTACAACAAGTGCAATGAGATTTCAGCAGGTTAAATATCGTAAAAATTGAAGTCTATCATACTGGTATATTATTACAAGTCATTTAGAATATTTTACACACTTTATCTTGTTTTCTGGCATAAATGCCTATCTCAAGCAGAGAAAGATGTGGGTATTAATAATGTTTAGGTGTGGTTGTCTTAAATTGTAGCGTTATTTTAATTGGTATGATCAATGTTGGGTATTGACTATCACCAGTAATTTCATATTATAGTTTTGATAACACAACCTTAATAAGAAATTGTTAGGTTGGTCTAATAATTAACTGACTTTTGTCTGGTAGAATATTACATTATAGAATGTCGAGCTTCCTATTGAAGTCCCCCTCGACTGTTGTGTCACGTGAAAGTTCAAATTTTAAATTATTTTGTATTTCTTTAAAATTGTTATTACCTTGAAGGTAATTTTAAATGAGTGCACAGCTATATTACACTATATTATCAATGCTTATTCATATTGATAATAGCTGTATTTTCCCTAAAATAAGTGCAGTAAAATGGGAACTTTTATTCAATAGTTTTAGGTGCTTTAATGTAGAATTTTATTAAATATGTAATAATTTAAAAATGTCATTATCATTATTTATATATACAACATGATTTCGTAGGTATAGTGCAAGTTTAAAGAAAAATTAACATCATATCTACGATCTATAAGCGTGTCGCTAACACTATACAACGGCTCTTCTCGTATGGCTACGATCTCACACTACGAACTCTTAAAAGACGATTTTTCCTTAATTTTATTATCTATGGCTGGACTCTGTGCTCCTCAGAATAAGAATGATCGTGCTCCTAATGCTCCTCGTGTAAGACTTCTCTCATATCTTTGACAATAACTGTTACTCATGCGGGCCACGACTTCGGCATAGTGAGTCTGCCAAAAAGTTAATGTTTTTATGAGTATAAGACTGTCTGATACTCTCAGTTTTTTAAATGTATCAATTTGCCTAGTAATTATGTTGTTATATATCCCAGCAATATTTCATATTGGTTGTTCTGTAGAAGTCGCACGCTGTTTTCAATAGATGAGAGTAAAACTAATTCTTAGACTTTTAGCCAATGGTTATCAGCTTGTCTAACGAAATTATTCTATGGATTTACTTCAATGTAGTGATAGAAATTAATTCTCCCCTAGTAAAGGGTGGCGGATATCTTTCCCCCAGTTATTCAACATTTGAAAATCTGGATTTGGAGAAGTGTTATTCTCATAAAGTGTTACAAAGGTTTTTTTCGAGGTTCAGCATTTGAAAAAGAATAATTGTGTTCATTGATAACGATTTTCAAAAGCAGAAAAGGTGATTTTCTATTAATACGCTCTTAGGTGGTCTAAAAATTTCGTATTTTTAACTGAAATTATCGATTATTTGTTATTTGTATACCTATCAATTTTTATCTTAGTTGTGAATAAAAGCCTGTTGTTAATTAATTAAAATAAATTAATTCACGCATAAAATTACGCTATCTTTTAATTTTGCACCATCTACAATTTGTACGAACGTGCTCTAATCAGTTCAATTTTGCACATAAAAGTTGTTCACATATGTGTAAGACATATATGGTATATATAGTAAGATATTAAGTGCATCTCTCTCAGAGCTGGAAATCTCTCAAATCGAGTGGCCTTTGCCAAAAAATATTGTGCTTTTCATTCTCGAATGCAATTTCAGAAATATAGCAGGAAACTAGGAAGGATAATTGTTTCGTATTCTGATTGATACGTCTTTCTTAAATCGGCACCATTTCACTATTTGTTCATTTATTATTCAAATATTCATTAGTTGTTGAAAACCTTTTTGATAAAAGAATGCTATACCCCTTCTTACCAGTCTGCGCCTCTTTTTTTTGCTCGTGTAAATTTAAAGACATACCAATATTTGAAGTCTTTAAACACAGGTCGCGATATTTCTCCCTAATTCTATTCCATCTATTTGAAATTATTGTCGTTAATCCTATCAAGAGAACATATGTGATTTTTCTGTCAGACAGGATTGATTTTCAGCATTTTGAAAAAGTAATGTATTTTCTGATTGAAAAGTGTAGGGAGACAACATTTAAAAAGAGACTGAGATAAATGTGAAGGTTATAATAGTTTTGTGAAGGAGTGTGTGTATTAAATTGACGGCTTAATTATTGTAGACATTTTGACTCTAGTCCCACCTCCTCATTCTGATATTTATTCCTGTGTTAAAGATATTACCATAACTCTCGTTAGTGGTGTGAGTCAGAAACCAAACTTTTAAGACAAAACATCATAGGCAGTCGGGAGCGAAGTCTTTGGTGGAGATATTTGCAGAGCTTTTAGATTACTCTGTCTCCTTCCCGAAATAGGTTATCACATCGTACTCTCTATAATATGTATGAGAAACCTCTATTTAACTGATATTCAGTTCCTCTGATGTGTCGCTCACAAATTCATCTGCTATCCATTGAAATTATTTGGTAAATCTTAAAATAGAGTTTTTAACGGTATTTATTTTTGAAAAAATTTGTGTTCATGAAATGCTATTTCAATTAAGCCAGAAAAATATAACTTTATTAGGTTTAGGTGTCTGTAAATTGACATGTGTTAATGAAATTTCAAATATTTGTTTTTATATACCTATATTTCATAGTTGTGAAAAACTATTTTTAATAAAAAATATACACTTCTAAAATACGCTTTTTCTTAAATTTCACATACAAATTTAAACTCTTAAAAGTACGAATGTTTTCCTAATTTTCAACATTGAAATTATTTGGAAATCTTAAATAGGAGTTTTTAACGGTATTTTTCAGCATTTGAAAAAATAATGTGTTTTCATTGAAATGCAATTTTCAAAAAGCGAAAAGTTTTTGGGTGGTAAAAACAACAATTACTGAAACTTCTCGTTTTGAGTTTATTGATCGGTTCCACTTTAATAGAGAACTTGTTGTTTTTAGTGAAAGGTTCCTGAATATTTGTTTGGGTGAGTGTAGAGTGAACAATTATATATTTCATTATGTAGAATATACGCTGTTCTCTTCAAGTAATGAATAAACCTTAACTGCGTGAGAGAAAGAGTTAGGCTCTTTTCCTTCTCCCTCTTAAAATTGCTCTTTGACAATTACAAGATCTTTAGAATCTTGATAGACTTGTTCCGCGTTATATTAATTTCCAATCTATTGAAGAATCTCCTCTCGGATAAATCATTAGGGATATTGCAGTTTAACGTGCAAGCATAATATATGAAATACAAGCGACTTTGAAAAATAAGTGTGTATGTTTTTTCTTTCATGAAATGCTTTTATCTCTAATAATATAGGGATATATATTTAGTTAATTTTATTAGTTCTCTAAACCATAAGTCGAAAAGACAAAAACGAATTTTAATTAGAATTTCTCATATTTGTTATACTATATACCAATATTTCATTTAGTTGTGATAGTAGTAGTATTTAATAATAAAAATTAACTTCTAGTTTTTAACCTTTTCTTAAATTTTCATATTACAATTTTTTTAACTTGTAAAAGTACGATTTTTCCTGAAATTTCAACATTTGAAATGTTTTCGGTAAATTCTAAAAAGATTTCGTTTATCTCAGTTATGTGTACAGCAGTACTTGATATAACAAAAATTTTTCTGTTTAGTTTTTAAATTGCTTTAGTTCCAATAAAGCAGAAATGTCGTAATTTCATTAATAGTTGTTTATGGTTGTGTTTCTTTATTGGATGTTTTGAATTTTCTATATTATCTGTTTTTGTTTATATCCATTAATTATTTCTATTTTTTGAAACTGTTTTAGTTAAATAAATTTCTCCCTTTCTAAAATTTCGCTTTTTTCTTAAAATTTTCTCATTACAATAATTTTATTGAACTCTTTAATAGTGGTACTCGATTTTTCCTATTTCAACTATTTGAATATTATGAAATTCTTAATAAATCTGTTGTTTTTAACTCGGTATTTTCAGCATTTAAAATATAAGTGTTTCATTTTGAAATTGCAATTTCAAAAAGCTCAATGAAAAGAGATTTATTAAATGTTCAATGTTGTTAGCAATGTTGTCTTAATGAAAATGTGTCATAAGGACTTTTAAACTAAAGATACAATGAGAATGAAAACCTGTTTAATAAAAAATTCAACTTCAAAAGACCAACTGCTTACTTAAATGTTCTACTTTTAAATTTAGAACTCTCTTAAAAGTACTACTTTTCCTAATATTCAACAATCTTGGAAGTATTTTGGCTCATTCTTAAAATGAAATTATCCGGAAGTTGCAGCTAAAAGGAAAAAAATAATGTGTTTCATTGAAATGCAATTTCAAAAAGCAAAAAGGAGAATTTATTAATTGTTTAGGGTGTCTTTAAATTGCGTTTTTTAATGAAATTTTAATATATATATATAACTCAAATATTTCATATTAGTTTCATGAAAACTGTCTAATAATAGAAAAAATTTAATTCTTTAAATAATTACACTTTTTTTCATTAATGATATCTTTAGTTACTCAATTTAAAAAATTTAACTGCACGAGCTATACATAAATTTAATTTTTGGTATGTTTGTGTGTGTGTCTTTCTGAAAATTGATTAAAATTGAATGGGACGGAGGTACAGAATCTCAAATATAATGTGGATGATGGAAAATTTGCCCAAATTATGCATATATCCCGCAAGAAAATGAAAGCTATCATTTAATGTTTTATGCTGTCTTAAAACTCTCAGAACATTTTTATACACAAATCAGCGTCCAATTTTATTGTAGACTACTTCGCTAATTAGGATGAGTTTGGTGCAAAACCATTTTTCATAAAACTTCATATATTTTCTCAGCACTTACTTAAGATTACGCGAACTTTTTCTTAAATTTCACATTTTATAAATTTTTGAACTTTAAAAGTTACATCATTTTTCCTAATTTTCAACATTGAAAATTATATTGCGTTTAATATAAAATGAAGTTTGTAACGTATTTTCTCGTAGATATATGGAGAAATCAATGAAATTGTGTGATTGAAAGAAGACTTTGAATGCTAAGTCACAAGGAAGTACTATTGAATTGTTTAGGTGGCATAAATAGACCTTTTTAATGAAATTTCATATTTGTTTTTTATACAAATATTTTATCAGTCATTTTGTCAAAAACCTGTTTTATAAAAAATTAAACTTCTAAATTACGCTTTTGCTTAAATTTTCACATTTCAATTTTAGGACTATTAAAAATACGGTTTTTCCTAAGATTTCAACATTTGAAAATAATTTGTTTAAATCTTCTCAAATGAAGTTTTTAATCTGGAGCTATTTCAGGCATTATGCCAAATAAATGTGTTTCATATTAGAAATATGCAATTTCCAAAAGAGAAAAGAAATATTATTAATTGTTATGGTGATTCTTACGATTTATTAATGGAAATTTTCTCGAAAATTGTTTTTAATTTAATTATAGCCAAATATTTCATTAGTATTGATAACCTTTGATTGTTAAAAAAGAAAGATTTTGCTTCAAATAAACTTATGTTTTTATAAATTTTCTATACATTAACTCTCAAAAATTTTTAGAAACAAATTAACGTGTATAAATAAATTAATCAACATTTGAAAATTATATTAGAACAGAAAAAAAATGAAAAAAAAAAATAATACAAATAATCTTTTAATGGGTGTTTTGACGGCGATTTTCCACCATTATGAAACACAATAATGTGTTGGTCCATTGAATAATTTGCAAAAGCTGTGCGAAGAAAGGTGAATATGTATCAATTATAGTATGTAGATGTCCCTAATTTAGACTTATGACTCTATATTAAATGTTAATTTCATAAATAATTTTGTTATATATAATTTAATACACAATTATCACTTTATGAATTCATACCTATTTTAATGAGCAAAACATGTCTTTAACTTCACTGGCTAATTATCTCTTTTTCTTTAGATTTCACCATTACAAACTCTACAACACTTTAAAAGTACCGATTTCCTAAATTTCAAATTTAATTATTTGGTAAAATCTTAAATTGAGTTTTGATTTCTTTTACTCTGACAACACGGAGTACTCTCTGTTGCAATTCGTTGGATAAACACGATGTGTGCTTTCATTCAAATGCTATTTTCAAAGGAGGAAAACGTAAAGATTTATTAATTAGTTGAGCGTTCTAAAATTTGCTGTTCTTATTAATAGAAATATTTCATATATTGTTTATATACCAAAAATCCTCCATTCGTTGGTGAAAAGCCTGTTTGATAAAAAAGAGCCTTTTACTCACTTCATAAATGGTACGCGCTCTTTTCTTGAGGTGTTTCACCTATTTACCACACAAATTAGAAAGCTCTCTCAAGTAACCGTTTTTCCTACCCATTAAAAGTCTCACACAGTACAAATGACTTATTCAGACTCGAAAGTTTTTACTCTGAATCGTGAGATTAAAGCATTTTCGACAAATTATAATGTATTTGCATATTGAAATGGGCATTGTATATTCCAAAAGACTCATGAGTAATGTCGAAATCTTTATAGATTGTTATTAGTGTCTTAAATGATCGCGCTACTTTATATGTAATATACTATACGGAAGTTTTGTTTTTTGTAAGATAGTTATCTCCACAATTCATCTTCCTACTCTTAGTTTAGTGGAATACGCTGGGAGTTTTAATTAGCACCTAGAAAGATATGACACCAAAATTCTCTAACTCTTCTTCTATCAATTACGACTTGTTTTCTGTAACATTCTGGTATTTAACACCATACTGAACCAAATGTTTAATATACTTCCTTAAAAGAAGTACGATTATTTTCTTAAATTACATAACATTTGAAATTTTTTTTTTAAATACTTTAATAAGTTGTGCTCTTACGTTTGTGTATTTATATTCTAAGCATGTTAAATAATATTAATAAATAGTGAAACCACTGAAAGCTAATATATATATTTACAAATAAGCAAAAATTCACATTTGTAAATAGTTTAGGTGTCTTAAATTGAGTTTTTTAAGATTTCAATATTTGTTTTATATAGAAATATTTCATAGTTGTGAAAAACCTTTTATAAAAAAAATTTAACTTCTAAAATACGCTTTTTTATTTTTCACATTACAATTATAGAACTTTAAAAGTACGATTTTTCCTTAAATTTCGACCTTTGAATTATTTGGTAAATCCTTAAATTGAGTTTTTAAAACTAGATAAAGATATTATTGAAATAAAAAATAATAAATGTGTACTATATTAGAAATAGTCAATTTCATTAAAAGCAGATAAGAGAATAGTAATTTGTTTTATAGGTGATGTTACTTAAAATTGTCGTTATTTTTTAATTGAGAAATTCATATATATTTGGGTATATAATTTCAACTATACCATCAAACTATATCTCATTTTATCTCCTCGTAAGGAGCTAGAGGACCTGGTGTTTAATAAGGAGGATCGTTTTAGACCATTCACTTGAAAAAGTAATTACGCTTATATAATCTAGTTAAAAGTGTTTCACAGTTTTACAAATTAAGAATATGACGTCAAGATCTGTATAAAAAAGAGTACCGGATTTCCTAAAATTTTCAACATGAAATTATTTTAATTTAAATTGAAGTTTTAACCGGATATATAGTCTCACCCATATTGAAAAAAGGAACTGTGATGTCTTCCTGGAACATCTCTTCTCAATTATTCTCAATTAAAAGCGCTAGAGAAAGGAGATTTCGCTGCAGTATTTACGGAGAGAAAGTCTTATAAACGACACGTTTTTTAATTATGAGAACTTCAACGTAGATTGCGCTGACCTCTGTGAAGCTGATACCCATTAACTTTCATTAGTTGTATGTGAAGATACCTGTTTTAGGATATCGAATACAAAGTTTATACGTTCGTAAAAGTGTACTCTTATTCCCTTATGGCAGTCTCTGTCACATTTGACCAGCTTAGTAACCTCCTAAGTACCGATTTATTCCTACAAATCCCTTCAACACGTTTCAATGGCAAATTAGATTATGATTAATTCTTCCACTGATTTTATTATGCACACTCTGGTCTTCTTCATCTCTCTCAGTGCTTATACTCATAAAGATATATATATGCTTTTTCATTGCAAATGCCTATTAAGCAAAATAGTAGTATATAAAGTGAATTTATTCATGAGTCTCTTAAGTCCAAGTCTACTTATTATTTGCATACTTCTCTGATTATCCATCGAGAAACTCTTGGTTCCATATTATGCCTCTCCAGCACTCATACTCTACCATAACTCAAATTAACATTTCCCGCTTTAGTGAATCTGGAGTCTCCAAAACCATGTCATTTTTAACTAATACAATCAACTTCATATCTAACTTCTCATAATTCACCGCTTATTTCTGTATTAGAAATCTACACACCACAATTATTACTCTAAATTTAGAAACTTTATTATCAAAGTTACTCTATTTCTCTTAATTCAATACAATATTTTGAAACAAATCTAAAATATTGTATTATTCATTAAAAATCGAAACAGATTATCTTTCTAACTTAATACATTGCAGTTCTCATTTCATTTTTTCAAATTGCTATCTTCTCAAACTAACACCGCCCCTAAGAAATTGACTAATCATGAGAACATGATGGTGTATTAAGATCTATATTGAAATGCATTTCAAAAAGCAAGAAAAGTATAGTGTAATATATATTTTATATATATATACAATTAATACCTTATCCCTTATATAATATTTATAAACAACTTATCGTCTAACATTAGATCAGTTTTTTTTTCTATTAGATCAATAACTATATAATAATTTAGGTATTTTATATAATATATGTTCTCTATTTGAAATAATATTTATGTACTATTTTAGACGATATATTAGGATTTTATGAGGTGTAGGAAAACACTCGACTAGGATTTTGGTATTAAACTTCAGGTTGTCAGAATTTTGTCTTTATAATTATTATTAGAAATTTGTCTTATTTAATTCAATTTAGTGATCCTTTTCAATAATATTCACGGGGCGACACGTTTTATTGTTAAGCAGGTTATCATTTTTTTTCACATTTTTTTGACCTTTATTGAAAAGTGGGAGTGTTTTTAGAAACTATCTTGGCTTTAAATTGTAAAAGGATTACTAACGCAAATTACTTATCACGTTGCTAGTATTATTAATGTCTTATTAAATAAATATGTTCTATTAAATTTAGGCATTCTCGTAAATTGTGATTGTGATAGAATGACTTATATGTTTAGTTAATAAGGAAATATAATTATATTTTCTCTCTATTTCTCTCGTTCACATCTTTTATAATTAATTTTAAGTATTTGTCAAAAGCGATTTACAATGTTTTCTGAAGCCCGCTTGTCTTTTGAATAATTTATAGTGTTTAGCAAGATTAAATTTTAATGTTACAGAAATAATTTTAGAATATAGATATACAGAATCCCTCTTTGTATCTACATTTAATTAATGACAGCTACTCGTTAAGTTTGTCTAATATTTAATGTAAGGATTATAAAAGTGTTATATATATTAGTAGATATAATTATATTAATTGTTTTAGTAGTATATGCTATAAATTATAGTATTCTTTACAATATGATAATATTTTCACTCATATGTGAATATTGATAGTAGTAACTTAATACGGCAAGTAGAATCACATAATATAAAATATTTAGTGGTTAAAACTCTGTGATTTTAATTAAATTATAATTATTAACATAAATAAAATAATTTACTGCATTTTACTTTCCATTAACTATTAATACAATATATATTATATATAGACTCTATAAAATGAGTCTAATAGTTTCCTATAATATTTTTTTTTAATTTGAAATTACTGATTTAAATCTTTATAATGATTAGTGATACTTTAAATCTAGAATATTTATTCTATATAGCATTTATGTATAATAATATAAATATGTTAGATATATATATGTTTATCATATGTAATTGAGAAATTTTCATATAAAAAGCTCAAGTATAAATGAAAAATTTTTAATTAATGTTTACTTTTTTTGGTGATTTTAAAATGTTATAAAATTTAAGTAAAGGGCATAATTGTTCATTGTTATTTGTTATTATTAATATCTACAAATAATCATAGACCGGTAAATACACTGTTTTTAATAAAATAACTTTTAAAAATATTAAACTTTTGAGTTTTTATAACTATCAAATTTAAATATTTTTAGTAATAACATTTTAAATAGTTGAACATTTTTCTCATATTATCTAAAATGCATTAATATTCTTGAATTTCTATTAACCATTTATGTATAATATATTATATTCATTAACATTTTTTCTCACATTCTCATGGCTTTTATAATTCTATAAATCGTATACATAACATCATGTGTGAACGTTTCGTTTCGATGTATATGGGCGCAATTTGCTCAAAACAAAAAAAACAGTAAATAGTGAAATGTCCATTAATCTTGTGGTTTCAAGACTCACATTTACAACGGTTTTGTGTTAATAGGATACTAATATGTTCGATAAGAGTTGTTGCTTTAATTGCCACACTCAAATATTCCTTTAGTTTAATTTGTATATGGGTTTTTCCTAATCTATAGTTTTTATTGTGTGTTGTTTTTATAAAACATTAGCTTGTTAGGTCCTACTGTGGGCTATTTTAAACTCTGAAACTTATATTGATCGCTTTTTTTGCAAGATATTAACGTTATACGATATTTTATACTCTGTATAAAGATATACGATGTTTTCACATACAACATTAAACATTGAATTTTATATTAGTAATTTATAAATATATAGTATTTATACTATCGGAGATTGATTCTTACAAGATTTCTTACCAAATTTCTGTTTTGATATGGATTACTTTCACTTATTTTCTGACGTCATACGTTTGGCAGCATATACTTATTATATTAGTTTGGTTCATTCATTAAACATTGAGATGAGTTTTAATAATTTTATTATACATGATTTATATAGATTATTAAAGTTAATACCATATTAATTTCTATATATAGAAGTGTAAAAACTTTTTTATAAAAATTAAACTTTAAAATTTAACGCTTATTCTTATAATTTAAACACACAAATCATAAACATAACCAAAGCACAAACCTCAAACAACTATTTAATAAAGTATATAAGTTATCATATTTCCTATATAATTTTCAACATTTGAATTTAATTGGTAAATTCCAATATATTATGTAGTATTGGTATACTCACGGTATATATATTATGTTTTAAAGTATATCTTAATATAAAAATATTAATTGTTTAATTGAAATGCAATTACAAAAAGGGAGAATAATGATAATATATATAAAAGTTATATAGATGTCTATATTGTACTTTTTATTTTAAATGTTATATAATTTACTCATAATATTTGTTTATATATATACTAAAATCTAATTTATTATATTGTATTAGTGATATATAAAATCCATGTTAAATATAAAATATAATCTTAAAATACCGCTTTTTACTTAATTTCACATTACATAAATAATTATAGAACTCTTTAATAAGGTTAATATATTTTTCTAAATTTCAACATTTTGAAATTATATTATTATAAATCTTATAAATTGATAGTTTATCTAAGAGCTCGCGGGGATGTCATTTTCAAATTTCTATGTCCGGTTGATAAGCAGAAATAGTTCGTTTAACTTAGAAATGCTATTAATATACCTATCCAGCGCACGTACAACATATGTAAATTTGCGAATTAAGTTACTCATATTTGATTTTCTTTATGAGTATAGAACCGCTTATTTTAATAAAAAATTTTAAAAATTTTTTTTAAATACAAATATTCATAATTTTCTGCAATTTCAAATAAAATAAATTTTAACATTTTTAATGACTCATTTTTAAAAAATTACATTACAAATATATTATAGTAACTCTTAAAGTGAGTTTACGATTTTTCCTTAAATTTCAACAATTGTAAATAGATTTTTAAATCTTAAATTGAGTTATTTATAAAGGGTAATTTTCCCAGTCATTATATGAATATTAAATGGGTTTTCATGAAATCTATTTCTCAAAAAGAAATGAATAGTGAAATTTTATATAATAGTTATTGTCTGTATTTCATTGAAGTATTTAATGGAATGTCAATATATTATTGATTTATATTATTATATATATATATACCATAATAATTATTACATTATGATTGTATGAATAAAATATTAATTATTATCGAAATTATTTAACTTCTATAAATATTAACGCTTTTTTCTTAATATTTTCCTCATTTTTAAAATTTTGCCATTGTAATATTTTACATTTTCTACATAATATTTTCAATGTTTGTTAATAATATGTGTTAAATCTTAAAATATGAGTGTTATTTTAACGGTATATTTCAGATTATTTTGTAAAAATATAAATAGTTGGATTCATTGAAATGCAAATTCAAAAAGCAGTAAAGAGAATTTAAATTAATTGATTTTTAGGGTAACTTAAATTGACTGATTATTTTAATGATAAAATTATCAATCAAGGAATGATCTTATTTAAAATTGTATCATTAAATTTAGTATATGATAAAACCTGTTTTTTATAATAATAATTTTAAACTTTTCTAAATAATTAACGTGCTTATTTCTTATTTCATTTTGCTCATATTTTGTATCACTTTACAATATTAATTAGAAACTCTATATCAGTACGTTTTTCTTTAAATACCAATTTAACATTGAAATACGATTATTTGGTTTAATCTTAAAATTGAGTTTTACTCGGATTCTAATGCTAATTGTAATAAAAGAATTGTTTAGTTTTCTAATTTAGTCAATGCTCAATATTCAAAAAGTACAGAATAGAGAAATTTATATTAATTTGTTTAAAGTGTTTATTTATGACTGTGTTTTATTGATAATTAATAATTTGATTTTATATAGACCAATTATATATTTAATAATAGGTGATTGAAAACTACTATGTTTTTTAATAAAAATAAATTAACTTTCTCTAAAAATATTCTCGATTTTTTCACTATTATAAATTTCAACATTACAAATTTGAAACTCTTAAATGTACGATTTACTAAAATAAATTTCAAACTTTTTATTTGAAAATTTATACAAGGTATCTTAAAAATTTGAGTTTTTTTAACGGGTATATAATTTTTTATAAATTTATAAATATACATGAATATGTATATACTATATGAAAATGTGTAATTTTCTGGAAAGCAGAAAACGATAAGAAATTATGTGATATGCTCAGTCAGATTGCTGTTACAAACTGAACTTTTGTGTATAAATTGAATATTACTACATTATGTGTTATATACCAACGCAAAGTAATACATAGAAATTATTGTCAGTTCATTTAGTTTGCGTAGAAAGAATAACCTAATTTACTCGAAGTAAAAAATTTTAACTTCTAATAATATTACGCTTTTGCTTTAAATTTCTCATTTAACTCAAAATAAGAACTCGCAACAAAAATTAGTATTTTTCCTAAATTTTCAATAATATTTTAATAATTAATTTGTTAATCTTTATAAAATAATTTGAAGTTTTTAAAAATTATTTTTATTGAAGCATATTTTAAAAAAAATTAAAGTTAGTTATCAAAATTGCTAATTTTCAAAAGTCAGGATGTATATTAGAAAATTAATGTAAAATTATTTTAATATCGGTTTCATTAACACTTTCATTAGTATATTTTAATTGAGAAAGATTTTATATTTACTCTCTCGTTTTGTTTATTTAACACATTATTTCATATTTAATACTTTTATTAAGTACTTTAAAACTTTTATTATATCAATTAACAACAAATTAGATGCCACTCGATCTTTTCAAAAAGTTACTGTTGGTTAAATTGTTAGCATAATATAACTATAATTTAGATACTCTTTAAAAAGTAACAATTTTCCTAAATTTCAAATACAATATGTTATGAAAATTATTTGGTAAATTACTCATTAAAATGAGTGTTTTTAACTCATAGTATATATATTTTCAGCATTTTAGAAAAAATAATGATGTATTACTGACATTAAAAATGGCAATAATTCAATAAATGAATCGAAAATAGAAAAAACTTTTAAAATTGTTATGGTTTTATTATATAAAATATATGTATATGTATATATTTAATTGAAATTTCAATAATTATGATTTATATTATACCTCCAAAATATTATCATTAGATGTGTAAACCTGTTTTAATAATAAAATATTCACACTCAAAATATACGCTTATTTTCTTAAATATTTTCACATATTACAAATGTTAGAAATCTTTTAAAAGTACGTATTTTCTTAAAATATTTTCACAATGTTGAATTTAATTTGGAATATCTTTAATAATGAAGTTTTATCAGGGATTTTTCAAGTCATTTGAATAAAATAATTGATGTCACCGTTGATCTCGCGAGGAATTTTTTTTGAATGGAATAGAAAATTTACTATATAGTTTACTCATGGATGTCTTTAAAATTGAATGAAGAATTCAATGTAAATTTTTCTAATAAAGTTCTGCATTTTATATGCACTACACTATCCTCATTAGCCGTGGCGGAATACTTGTTCTAACACAAAAAACTATATAACTTCTAAAATTTTTACTTTTTTTCATTAAATTTTCACATTAACAATATAGAACTCTTAAATATAAGGTTACGATTTTTTCCTATAATTATTCATATTATTTAATAAAATTATTATGGTGTAAATCTTAAAAATGAGTTTTTGAACTTTGTTGTGTGCGTTAAGCACGCTGAAATCTTTTTTTGCTGTGATACATACTCACAATGCATATTTTTTACTAATATGGACGTAGAATTTAGGCTCTATCGTTTAGAATGGTCAAAATTCGAGTCTTTTTAATGGAAATTTCAATATTCTGTAGTGGTTTATATACCAGAAATTTCATTAGTTGTGAAAACCCGGTTTAATAAAAGAAATTTTAACTTGTCGCTTAAATATGTACCGACTTCTCTTCTGGAGTCTGTTTCACATAAAGAATTGGTTAGACACTAAGAAGGTATATTTTCCAAGTATTTCAACATTCTGAATTCTAAGTGGCTAAAATACATTAAATGTGGTTTTAACCGTAATTTTCAGATTTGAAAATATTAATGTGTTTGTTCCAACTCTAATATGCCGAATTTCAAAAAATGCACTGAAACGTCGAATTAATTAATAGTTTTGAGATGTTAACATGTGACTTTTATCAATGAGACAAATTTCGAATATGTTGATATTTATAAATTGCCGTTATACCAAAATTATTTCTTGTGTTGAAAACTGTTTTAATAATAAAATGTAAGTAAGTTCTAGAAGAATATTTTTATAGGTCACTTATTAAATTTTTCACCATTTACAAGATTTTTAAGAACGCTCTTAAATTCACGACATTAGTTTCTTAAAGTTATCTAATCATATGAAAATTCATATCTAAGTCTAACTCTCTAAAAAAATAAGCGCTTTTTCTAACCCGTGCATCTACTTCGTCATCAAGCGCATTTTGAAAAAATAATAGACGTATTCATGAAATAATAGCAACTCCGTAACAATCGAAATGCGACTGTACAAGTCAAATTTATTAACAATATTCTAACTTGTGGTCTTTATTATTGATTACGCGCTTTCTTTAATAGACGCAAACTTTATCAGATATTGTTCTCTGTGATACTGAAGTGACCTATAAGTACTCTCTGATTAGTGCGCTCGAAAACGGTTTTAGAATAATAAAATGTGTCTAGTTAAACATTTAATTGACATTACGCTTGGCTTAAATTTTCACAATTTACATAATTGTAGAGATACCTGTTTAAAACATGAGATACGGATTTTGCTTTAATGTCAACATTCTGAAGTATATATTGGTAAATCTTAAAATTGATATTTTAACTGCAGTGTATATATATACGTGTTTTGAATCAACACTTTAACACTGATGTTCATTTTGGATAATGATCAAGTTTGCAAAACACGCAGAACAATGGAATTGGTTCATGAATGTGTGGTGTGAAAAATACAAAAATGTGGTTAACTAAATTCACGTCCTTTTATATTGTAAATTTGAATATTTAGTATATTTACTAACAACTATACCAAATTTTCATAATAAGTTGCTAATAAATAATACCTTGTTAATAAATAAGAAAATATATTTAACTTCTAAATAATCTTTTTATGATATTATTTCACATTACAAATTTAGAAATCTTAAAGTACGATGATTTTCCCTAAATTCAACATTTGATAAATTATTTAGGTAAATTCTTATTAAAATTGTATAAGTTTTTTAACCTAGGATTTTTATATAATGACATTTGAAAAAAAATGATAAAGATAATAATATATTCAATGTAAAATGTCATTTTTTTATTCAAAAGCAGAAATAAATATAATCGTCAGTGAGAATATATTTTATTAATTATTATTTATATATATATATAGAACATTCGGTAAGGATCTTTCTCTTCTAAATATAGATACCTATATATATACATAATATATAGGTTATATTAGTCTAAACTTGACGTGTTTTTTATAATAAATTCCTAAATAAATATTTATTATTAATACAAATATTCTATAATAATCTCTGTTTTTGGATAAAGCGTTTAATTTAAAAATATAAATTTGCGCCAGTTAATTACCTTTATAAAGTTTAACTCGCTATTTCTTTATCTTTTAAGTATTTACTACAAATGATTTGAACTCATATATATATTAAATAGTAACGATGTCAACACAGGTCTTAAAACCGATTTTCAAAATTATAAAAATTAATAGAAGCAGAAGAGGACTACAGTCAAGTGTGTATTTTAAATTCATATATATATATAGTTTAGTATAATCATCATTAAATTTTGTACTATAATATATAATAGGTTTTATTAACCCTCCTCTATATATATATTATATAGGTATATATATATATATTATTATTATCATATATATATATAAGCATTATTATGAATAATAATAAAAATAATATGTAGGTTTCATTTAGAAATGCTATATATATAATATTTTTCAATAAAAATATATTTATTTAGTTAAAATGTAATATACTTATGTAAGTAATAGTGTTTTAAATATATTTGGAGAGCGCACGTTCTATTTTCTGTAAATTAGGGATTTATCTTTCATCTTTCACATAAATTTTTATTTGGAGAGATATATAAAGATAGTGATATAATATATTTTTGCTCTTATATATATTTTAATTTTCTTTTCTATGTACGTTATTCAATAAAATGTCCAAAATGTGCTTAATGATATCCCTGCAGTTTTTAATAAAAAAAATTGACACTGATTTCTTTATTTATTATTTACTTTAACGAAGACCTAATTAATACTGATGAAATATTTCAACATACAAATATTTAAGAAATATAAGTATCATATAAGACATTAAGTGAAGGGTTAGATTCAATATTGTGGATTTTGGGACCCTGTCAAATAGTTTATTGCTTACACGCATTATTAGAAATAGAATTTTAATTACTCTTTAATAGGTTTCTTTTTAATTTATGAGCATTACTATCTTTACGAAATTATTGTACAAAAGCTCGCGTTTGAAGCGATTATGCAACTTTATGCTGGTTATTTTTCTAAGCTATGGTTAAATTAAAAAAAGAAAAACTTCTAAATAAGGAAGTTAAAATGATTTAATTGTTTTCTATTTATGAAAATAACATTTAATACATAAAATGATTTTCAAGTTAGAGGAAAATAAGAGGCCAAGAAAAGTCTAATTTAACTTAATATATATATATTTTTAATGAGGTATAATTTGATATGCAGAAGTTTTTAATATATGTATTATCAAATATTGTTATTAATATAATATATCATAATATTATTCATTAGTTGTTGAAAATAATACTTAGTTGTATAATAAAAAATAATTATATAATACTTATTCTAAAATATCACCATGCTTTAAATTAAATTATTTCACATTACAAATTATTTGTATGTTTTAATAAAGTACGATTTTTCCTAAAAGTCAAAACATTTTGGAATTATTTGGTAAATCTTAATAATGAGTTTTTAACGGT
>JABUQX010132494.1:0-2500 GCA_015478945.1 Trachelipus rathkii | reverse complement strand
ATATATATATATATATATATAATATATATATATATATATATATATAAATATATATATATATATATATCTATATATATATAGTACTATATATATATAATATATAGTATAATATATATATATATATATATATACTATAGTATACTATAGTATACTATATATATATATATATTATAAGTATTACTATATATATATTATATATATATATATATATATATATATATATATATATATATTATATATATATATCTTATATATATATATATATATATATATATATATATATATATATACAAAAATCGAAATTCAAAATTACAATTATTCCCATAAACTCCCATGATAAAGATGCCAAATAATATTTATTTTTATATGATTTTAATCAAATATCAAATGGTAGAAACATCGCTCAACATCCTCATCTTTTATCAAAAGAAGAGTGCGGATGTGCCGTAAGTGAGGATGGCGATGTGGCCGTTAAGTGAGGAGCGGATTGCGGATGTCAATTTGAATGCGGAATGTTCCGCAAATGCGGAATGGCGGGATGCGGATGCGGGGATTCAGATTGTACATTCACTAAATATATATATAGTATATATATATTTATATAATATATATATATAATAATATATAGCAAGCACTATATATTATATATAATATCATATATATATATATATATAGTATAATATTATATATATATATATATATATATATATATATATATATATTATTATATCATAATATATATATATATATATATAGGGGAGGACGTAGCTCAACCGTAGCAGTGAGAATACATTCCATTTTCATATGAGGAATGTGAAAGTACATCCCAAAGGACTCCAAGGCTCCAATAGTTCTCACCCCTTTGCGCTCTTATCCACACTTTTTTAAAACTATTGTAGCCTTTCCAATACACTCACAGTAAAAACTATTGCTGACAGCACTTTTCTTTCAAAAAAATAAATAAAAAATGTCAACCACACTATTATTCTAGGAGAAACCAAGAGTGGCGGCTTCTATAAATAGCCTCTCAACCGACCCTCCCCCATCACCACTTCGATGTTTACGGCCTCCGAAGGTGGGGCTGGTGCCGTAACTGAATTATCGACCTGTTTTGACGTATGGTATTTTTTTCATTAATTTCTGCAACCTTGGATGCCTTAACGCTAATTTTTACTTTGCTGTACCTCTCCTCCTCTAAATCTCATATATAATTCATGACAGAAACCCAGGTGTTTGACCGTTCTGACAGCAAACCTTCCTCTCTTCCTTTTACTGTCTCTACGCTGTAAAAAAAATCCGCGCGTATTCCGCTCACAAAAAGCAGCAAATTCAGCTGAATTTTCCGGTCAAACACTGAGCGAATGCTTAGCTTTTTTTCCGAACAGATTCTCAAATTCGCTTCAGCCATATAGTTGTTGGAATCCTCAGCAGTAGTATGGGGTGGAACACTAGCAGCCAAAATACCGAATGTTTTAAAGCAACATTATGCAACAGTTGTGTTTTGGCGCTAGATACATCAAATTAGGGGTTTTTGAGGTCGGTTAGACCGAATTTAAGGTCTAGAAGACCGTTTTCTGGCTTTTAACCTGTCCTAGGGGGTTTTTACCCCCAAAAATGGTTTTTTTGTTCCTAGAAGGTTTTAGATGATCGGTAGATCATTTCTGATGGTTCCATTTGATTTATCGAGGTCGTTTATCCCTAAAACGCTTTTTAAATCATTCTTCTATGTGTTCTGGTTGGCTTAATACATTGAAAAACATAATCGAAAGAAAATAATTACTATAATTAACATTCGATTAATCGTCGGTAGTAATAAGTACCAGAGCCCGAGTGGCACTATTTCGGTGGCACAGTGCCATGGTGTCTATTTTTTTAAGCACTTCTAGCACGCGATGTCCTACTAGAGAGCTTCGTAGTGTTAACATTGTTATTGATTTTAGTTACATAGAATAATTAATTAATATTTTATCTATATTAAACTACAATATATATTTTTGTAGGTAACCAGTTTAACATTTAATTACATTTCAACATATTATTTATGACAGGTAGCAGGTAATTATTTAGTTATATTAATAATAATGGTTATTATTATTATTATTATTATTATTATTATTATTATTATTATTATTATTATTATTATTATTATTATTATTATTATTATTATTATTATTATTATTATTATTATTATTATTATTATTATTATTATTATTATTATTATTACTAAGAATATACAGTAGACCAGCTGACAAGGGTTAGGCTTATTTCATATTATATAGGGGATTTAATTTATGATTTCTCTACTTAAAAATAAATTCGAACATGAAACCGTATAATACTTCACGAGCTCAAATCAAGAGACAAAAACGTCCCTTCAGAAACCAATTTCTCGTCATTGCATTTCTTTTATTTTAAATTGCTATTTTCAATAATAATTATTTTTTTGTAATAATTACCATTGACAGAATAATGTATTTTTGATTTTATTATTATTATTATT
>JABUQX010132493.1:0-19823 GCA_015478945.1 Trachelipus rathkii | reverse complement strand
ATTTATATATATATATATATATATATATATATATATATATATATATATATATATATATGTACTGTATATATATATATATATATATATATATATATATATATATATATATATATATATATATATATATATATATATATATATATATATGCTGCTCTCTTATATATATATATATATATATATATACCATATATATATATATATATATATATATATATATATATATATATATATGCTATATATACTTTGCTGCTATATATATGGTCAGCTTCTGGATTGTCCGTCATATGTATCTTAAAAACTATTAATGCTACGGTAAAACGGAATACATTTTTGGAATCAGCATAAAGAGTTAGTTTTGGAAAACTTTTTAAATTAATAAAGCAAAAAAACTGAATTTAAAAATGTTAATTAAAGGTAAATGAGTAATTTTAAAATTATTTTAATTAACGTAACCTTACGTTGCCCTTTAAATAATGGGGGGTGTTTAAAACTAAAGAATACCCCCAATACCGCCTCGATGGCAGGAGTCGGGGTCTCTCGGCCTTCCGGGAACTACGGGGTAGGACTATTCCCCCCTCTCCGGAACCCCCGCTCTTTGGTGTTTGGGTGTCGCGGGGTTCACTCGCCCTCCCTACGGGGTATGGAGGCTTCCCTATGTTCCCCGTCGTCGAGCCCCCTATTCTGCGGTGATAACTTTTCTTCAACTGCGAAATGAATAATAAAATTAGCCCTTTCAAATGTTGCTTTATCGACGTATTTACTTAATAAAAAAGAAAAAATACAAACTTCTAAAAATGATGCAAAAAAACTAATGATTGAAAATATAATAATAATATATATGTATATCAAATTTTAACTAGATATAATACTCACGCGGGGTGTTTAACTTGTAGATTTGTCGTTTAGTTTTCAAAATCAGCTCGTTACAAATTTATGACCCCGTTATAATGAACTGTTTTTAGAGATTGCAGATTTTTTGATAGAATTTATCATTTTACACGAACATATTAATTGTTATTTATTACTCATTTATTACATTAATTATACGTTTCAGGGCTAACGTTTTACGCTGATTCCGAAAATATATTCCTTTTTACTGTAGTATTAATAGTTTTTAAGATACATATGACGGACAATCTAAACGCTGGCCATATATATATATATATATATATAATATTACTAATAGTATATATATATAATATATATATATATATATATATATATATATATATATATATATATATATATATATAATATATATATATATATATATATAACTTCATATATATATATATATATATAAACACCTGAAGTAGTTTTATAACTCTAAAAAAATGCAGCATACCTTTGGTTAAGGAAGCCATTATTGAGTTTTATCACAATCTATTATACTGTGCTATTAGATTGTGGTTTTATTTAGTAATAATAAAGTATGTCAAAGTATAGATATCACTTAATATTTGAAAATGAAGTTGAAACTATACAGAATTTTCGACTCTTTCCTATTACTATCCAAGCAACCATATCAACATAGATTATAAGTAATCTATGATATCGTATTTTATAGCGTTTGTTGTCAACTTTTCAAGGTCTTTAAATTTGCAGCCTTATCTTGACACAGTTATAAATATACTAACAGAGTCTTCAACGAAAATATGAAAGAAAAGATTCTAAATATGAATTAAAGCTGACAGTCACGTGATAAAGTTTCTATTCTCATTCAAAAATTCGTTATTAAATTTAATAATTTTATAAAAAGAATAATAGCTTGATCCCAAAAAAAAAAAATTTTGAATTTTTAATTTTTAATAAAATTAATCAATTAATGAGACGAGACGTGATTTTTTTTTTCTTTTATAATTGGCAAAATAACTCGGTATTATTATTCTGATATGCTTTACGTCATAAAAATGTAGTCTGTCTGTCAATTCACAAGCTTCAGACTTCCCCAATAACCAATTACACTATTTAAATATTTGACTGTGGTTTTTGTAATCAGATGTGATAATTTTATGGAAAATCAGATAAAGTACAGACAGTTCTGTATATATGAGACAAAGATATCTGCATCTAAATTTTTCTTTACAAGAAAAAGAAAAACAAGCAAACAAAGAAACAATACAATTAATAAGCAGTAAATAAAAAAAATGAATAAATAAATAAATAGGACTTCATTTATCACGTTAATAGATTAACCACATGGCACAAACACTAGGTAAATAAAAAAACACTCTATTTTTCTATTTCATAGTTTGTTTCCTTTCACACATCAGTTTTTATTCTATTATAATCTCTATCAGTCATTCATATCTTTTCATCTGTCCTGACGCATCCATATTTCGATCTCGTAAATTTCTTATGCTCACTCCTAACCATTACTTCTAATCTATTACTCTATTTCATATACTCTATTTTGTCCTTCTCCTCCCCAACTGGCACAGATTTTACTACATGATCACCTCGTTATATAAATTTTCATTGCCAATCTTGCAACCTAAGTTGTAAAGGAGACTGTTTTCAATTTCTTTCCCTTCTGCTGGAGATTGCTGCTTGTCAGTAGCTATTACAGCTAACAACGTGCTTTGACAGTGTGAAAATCCGACTTCTTTCTTCATAACTCTTCATTACACCAACCTTGTTTCGCCCTATACTTTTATTATGTCTAAATAAATTAGTTTGATCAGATTTCTCTACTTAACAGTTAAGATTAGGATAAATTATCTTTAAAGATCTTGATAATGCTTCTAATATACACTTATATACTTTCTTCCGTAAGGTTAACGCTCGACTGGCTGTTTTTTCTCTTGTCATTGCAGCTTCTTTAGATCATCTGCCCTTTACAGTTTTTTCGTAAATCCTTGATGTGAATCATGACGCTTGAAACATAATATTTCGAATTAAAGTATATGGAGTATGGAATCTAGTACTCTAATTAAGACTTTGTTATTTCTAAACTTTCAACGTTTCTGTTTCTGTAACCATGTTTTTGATTTATTTTGGGTTTGCTCTATAGCAGCTTTTGTGGACGCATTGTTGATCTTTTAAACCTATCAATGGTGGTGTTCCACAAGGTTTTGTTCCCCCTTATCTTATTTTGATTTACTTTGAGTAACTTTTTCACCTATTACTTGTGATGATGATTGGATCCTTCAATATTCTTTTAATTTTGAAAAACGACCTACCCAGCATATGGAAGGATGGTCTTGGTGCAACTCAACTCTGATCTCATTTGAATTTGCAACTAGTATGGTCAAAGAAGGTTCTTTTCAATAGCTCAAAACTCCAATCCTCAATCTATCAATTCGATGCAATCTGCCACATAACTATTACATCTTCTATTACGAAACTCAAAACTTCGGTCTTTCCTTAATTTTGTTTGTGTTTTTTTCTTTTCTCGAAATCTTTTAGAAAGATTATTTTGCTTCTCTCCCCCAAATAATCTTGTAAGAGTTTGGGCGTTCCAAATATCTCCCCACAACTCAAATTGGTTTTCTTTCCTCTATGGAATAAGCGTATAATATCTGGGGTAGTTCCAAACAAAATACTCCATCTCTTTAAATGGTCAGCTTTGGGGATTTCGTTTTTTAGAAAAAAAATAAGAAAGGAGATGTAACAGCCTCTTACATGTGCGGAAAATTATTCCATTCATATTTTTTCTAGTCTCATATTTTAGACATTTCACATAATTTTGGGACATTGTCGTATAATTCCCTTCCCATATATAAGGCATTTGGTCACTCAGAATCTCTTTGAATTCGTTTATGGCTTCTCTACGATGTATGGAGAAATCTGATGTGGCTATTTCTTCACCACAATGTATCAACTCTTTTTCGTTGACAGAACTTATCAAAATACATAACCTCAATTTATATCAATGTTATTTGACCGAAAATATTTTTTGGTACTGGTCAATCAGTGATGTTAGTTATTTTCAAGGGGGATATTCTACACATCGAGCATTTTCCTTTTTACATGCTAAACAATTTTATACATATTTTGTCCATGATCATGTACTTATGTTCGAGCTTCCTCCAGGCTTAAATGGCATAATCTACGTTAAACTTTTTGAAACATGAGCTCCTTACGCTTGTTTTGATGATGTCACCTCTCAGTTGCGCCCAAAATACACAGTGAGTTTTGGCTGGGATTCACAGCGTTTTAGTGGCCTTCTAGTATCAGTGATACATAGCCTGTGAAATAGAAGAATATACCTTGTCTAATATCGAATGTGATAGGTCGTGGGATGGCCCCATGTCCGTGGCCAGCTACGGGTCACCTAGATTCCCTACTCTCTTGTGGGAATTATACCTTTCGGGAACATTTAAAGACCAGATACTTACATCTCCATCTAGATACTGATTAGAAGACCTTACGGATTCAGGATTTATATGAACGTGGAATTATAATATACAGCGATCAAAACAGGACTCCTGGAAGATTGAACGGGTTCCGACAATGGCATGAGAAGACGGCCTGACGCGTGCATTGAAACAACGGAGGTCATTATCAACAGCATCTTTAGTCTTTTGGATATCATTGTAAGTGCTTAGAAAACAGATGTACTGAGTCGTGGTTTATCGTTGTACCACAGCTAATTTCAAACCTAATTCATTTAAGTAATAATATGTTTATTTACACCTCCTATTATTCCGAATGAGTTATTCGCTCCTCAAATACCTTTAACGTCCGCCATTTTTAAATTTAGAGTTTGTAACTTACTTGGTTTTCGTAGATACAAATTATTTAGTAAAAAACACATAAAACGGACAGCCAGACGGAAAACTAAGCCACATTAGCGTGGCGCCTGTTATGTGTTGTAGGGGGTGAAGAGAGGAGTGGTTTTTTTTGTTTTTTTAACAATTGCTGTATTATGATACTCATCATAGATGAGAAATTCAGTGTTGGTGATTGACATGAATTTCAAAGAAGTATTCGAAAAGACTTTTTAAATAATTATTAAAAATCAACATTTTTTATCAAATAAATTTATAAAAAATTGAAATATTCTATCGAAAAAGTAACTACTAACGTTATACAGAAAATCCAATGTCAAATTTATGAAATCAGCGTAATAAAGCTTATTTATAAAAATTTTGTAAAAAAATATTAAAAAAAAAAAAATAAAATATAGGCCCTAATATTATTATATTTTATAAATGAAATATCTCGAAAAGTAGCTGACACTTACAAGAAAAATAACCAATTAACATTATTTGGAATTCAGCGTGTAAAGCTTATTTACAAATAATGATAAAGAAAATAATTAATATAATAAAATAAAAAAAAATAAAAATAATTAGGGGGCTCGAGCGGGGAACACGAGGGGGACGTTTTCCATACCCCCAGGGGAGAGGCGGAGGAACCCCGCGACACCCAAATACCATATAAGAGCTGGGGTTCCGGAGACCCTCTCCCGGAGGGGGGGAAATAGTCACTACCCTGTCGTTCCCCCGTAAAGGCCTGAAGAGACCCCGACTTCACTTGCCTCTTTGCAGTATACCCTTTGGGTAAATATATTTCTTTTATTGAAAAAATATAAAAAAAAAATAAAAACTGACGAGAGTATCGTAAAACATTAACTGCGTCCTATATATTATTTTTTGAATCATGTTTTCTAACTTACTTAAATGATGTTATAGGATCATATATACTAGAAATATATAACAAATAAACAAAAAAAAATCTAAATACTGAATCGAGAGGTTCTTAAATAACATAAACAAGTTTCTACTTTCAATTATGTTTCAAACATTATTTTACGCTTTAATTTTTAGCATTTTTATATAATCAGTTACCAAGATAATTTTATCCATAATTTTTGAAATCTAACCCTGTGTATATATATAATATATATTATATATATATATATATATATATTAATATATAATATATATTATATATATTAATATATTATAAATAATAATATATATATATATATATATATATATATATATATATATTATATATATATATATTATATATATTTATATATATATATATATATATATAATATATTAATATATATCAATATATATATTTAGGATGTGCCGTGAATATTCTGCGTAAAGTCATTCGGTATTGTACGCCTATTCGGCCCAAATATGCCATAATATTCAGTATTCGGCCTTTTCACTATTCGGCACAATAATAATACAGATATGAACAATAGTAAATTATCGTCTTAAACATAAGGAAAGTTATTTCAATTTAAAATTGAGAAATTTAGAAACTTATTTTCCAGAACAATAAAAGAGTATTTGTAAGCCAATATGGCATTTAATGTGTCAGATTCCATATATAACGACGTCAGCTTTGATACATTTTATTCAATTATATTCTAAAAATAGAATCTCATTATTTAGTGATACGGATAATTGGACCAAACATGTGTAAAGCTTATGGTTATAATGCAGGACTCGAGCTTCTATCTCAAATTTCATGTTTTAATTCACTGTTGCAACTTGCACTTCACGATTATATTATGCTACATACATATAAGATACAATAATATATATTATATATATATATATATATATTAATTTATTTTATACTCTCTATCTGTACGACGTATAAGCAATCAAGTGCTTTATTTTTACATATGTCACATTATAATCATATAATATAGATCAATAATGTACTAATATAGCCAGATGTATAAAGCTAAATTATATAAACTTTACCGAAGAAGAGAATAGCATATATTAAAGGGCATTTCAACTGGGGATAAATTAAATTATTACATTCAAAAAGGTGTAAATTATAACTTTACATTCACTTTCCAGTATACAACGAAAAGATCAGAACATATGTTGTGTGATGAAATGTTTTAAGCAATTTAGATATTATTATAGATAGTATAAACCCATTGAGGGTATCCGGACTTTCTCAAAATATTACTCAATAGAGTGTGTGTGTCGAATTAAGATAATCAATAAATTGTTCAAAACACAACAATTTGATTCTAGCTGTGTACACTCATCTCCAAGCAGGATCTTTTTAAAATACCGTTCGTGCTCTTTACACAATACGACACTTTCTGCGAGCTATATTAGTCGTTGAATACCTCTAGAGCAGAAGTATCCCCTATCCATAAGTACTGATAAAGCATTAGAATGTGTCCTTGAGCTGTACTGAGTTTGGCAATCAGGAAAAGTGCCTGGGACTGATTCTTCAGTGGCAAAATTAATGTGCTCATGTTTTAGCCTTGAAGCTCATCTTTGTACATAAGGCATCAATTACAAAGCCTCCTTTTATCGTCCGAACGTAAAACAAGGTGTTCAATTCTTACTTTAAAGACGAGCTTGATAGGAAGACAATCAAAAGAATCCTCAGTTTTCAGGCTTCCAAGTGATCCCTCATTTCTCCAATTTTAGCAATAAATCTAATGCTTATACTCAAATTAAGTTTACGTTGGCACCTATTAATAGCCCACAATTATACCTTCAGTGGTGATTACTTAAAGAATGTTCACACTCAGGCTCTTGTAGCATGTGCTTATTGCTCTATCATGCATAAATAGCTAGGTGTTAAAGAAAACCATATAAAATATGAATACTTGTTCTCCTTTTTACCAGTTTTTAGACTCTCATATTCGGTATGGATAAATGTTATTGATATAGCTGTGATTGTGGATAGAACCTAACGGATTCTTAGATTGCGACTTCAGTCAGTTAGATTATTTGTCAAACATTGCGATAAACATCTCGATGCAGGTGTCTGAGTGGAAATGTTGGTATTGTTCGATATGTGTTAACTTGGCTCATTCTAAGTGGCTTATAACAGCAAATGGATTTTGCCAAATTTAAGGAGAAGTGCTCCTGCAAAAATCATCTGTCATGAGAGCTGAGGCGAATGATTTAGTTATTAGTTAGAGTGGAGTCGAATAATCTGTCTCAGAAACGTGCTGGAAGGGTTGGCCGAGTTTATACTCTTTCTAGTGTGCTATGAGATGGATTGTTTGATAATATGCTGAATTTGTGCGCATCAGAGTGCTGCTGAATCCGCCTCATTACACAACAAGAATATCAAAGACTGGGTTGTGAGAGGATATATAAAACACGATCAAAACAAAACATCGCGGAACAGCTTCGAATCTTTGTGAAGCCATGAGCTGATGATTTGTTATAGTTTTCTCTTGACATATAATATCTAACAAAATTGCAGCTACTCGATGAATTTGTTGTGTCATTTCACCCTCACATTTTCACCGAAACTCTCTAGCATATTTCTAGCCTCCAAGCTGTTGTCAGTCATCTGACGCTACTTATTGTGACCTAGTTGTAGAATAGGGACAATGATATTCCCTTCAATGGTGGAACATAAGCCACGAGTGAGAGTTTTTTAGACGTTATATGATATTTCCGAAATAGGTCATAGATCAGTAGAATAAAATTAGATGAACCGTTAGTCCATTAGTCCCTACCAACTGGCCGTGCATCATCGTGAGTCGAAAACAAATGTGTTTGTATTTTAACCGAGTGAGGCCCATATATAAAGGAAAACAGGAGGAAAATATTTAATGGAAAGCCACAAGAAAAGGTTATGTTGTTTTAATACCATTCTTTGATGATTTCACCATGCGAAACTCCCCTCAAGTGTTCTGGTCAATTTTCTAAACTAACTTTGGAGATCATGCTCACTTCATAGATGAAGTTTACAGTTTAATCATCTTTAACTACGAAACTATTGTTCAATTTTCATAATTAATGTAACGATTTTTTACATTATGGGCATAGACTCGGGTGCCATATATGGAATGCAGATAACATGAAATAAAGATTAGCTGCTTATCTTTTTTTTTGTTTTCATTACTTTGTATATACACTGGCTAATGACAGGCCCCGCAAATTGGTCTATTTGGTACGCCCGTTTTTTTGCAATAATAATTTATTGAAAGTGGTTGCTGATTCAAAATGTAGTCGAGTTATTTTGTGCATATATGCTTGACATTCTCCATTATCCGGCTACAAGTTTGTTAAGAGTGATACTTTCTGGTCGTTAATACACATCATACTTGGCTTTTGAAAATTTCTTAATTTGATTTGTTTACCTTTTTCTCAACTGTACGAGGCGTACTCATACTTCCTTTGCAATGTATTGTCTATGGATCATAAGTGAGTCTATGTGAGTAGTATATATAATAATGTTATTATATATGTATATAATATAATTATATATTTTCTATTCATCTAATATGAACGATACTCATATAGCGAATAAAATAAATATCGTAATTAAATATATTAATAATATTAATTATAGTTAATATATATACTTTACGATATATGAGTGTAAGTATTGGCAGAACAATATTCGCTCTCAATGATATCATTTACATGGGTCTATTGTGTTGTCATTAATCGAAATCATAAATGTTTAATTACTAACACTAGTATATATTTGTCGTATCTTAGGGAATTAAGTAGGAGTTAATATTGGGACAACAATGAATTAATAGAAGAATGGGATATGTAGTCTCAAATATGAGATAACATACCTACGATGGTAGTAACTTTCCCTTCATAGACGATCTACTGTGCATAGGTCTGGATTATCCCTCATTCAAAGAGACACTCAACTAACGCATATGTTCTGGCGTCAATCTAGATATCGTTATTTTCATCCTCTCACTATGTACTTGGCCTGGTAACGTCCTTCCAAGAACTTTAGATCTTTCTTGATGAAAGCGTTCACCCTGCTCATCACTACATCGCCTAGGTTATCGGAAATTTGCTTAGGTGAGAATGAAGTAGTGCAACTTTTATTGACGTCACTATCTCATCATCCCTTACTTTGAGATTGTCGCAAAGACAATCTGTCTAGCAGGTTACCGGTAGTACACAATCGTTAAGGTTGCGCTTCTCGGTCTTTTCCCCTGAATATCCCCCAAGCAGCAACCGAATTCTTCGTGATCCGTTTACCATTCTTTTGAACAAAAAAGTTTCCAGCTGCCTCTTGAAGCTTCTACACATCGTCATTTTGCTAGCAGGAAGTGCAACATCCGGAGGAGTAGTCACTGTGTCCGGTATTTGTGGCATCACATATCCCGAGTCGACCTATTATTCGTGCATCTCGTCGATCCTCAATGAGGAGCCCTTAGGTTTAAGCACACGCATTTACGTGCGTTATTTATTGATCAGCGGAAGGCATTGTTTTCCAACCAATGCATGCCGTTCCAGTGGTCAGTCTTCATCCATAACAAAAGGTCTCCTCAATTCAAGAACAAGTGTCTTCTTATCGTTTTGATAGTGGAAGCGTATATGAATGACGTGGTTTTACCTCTCTATCGTTAATGATCGAAAAGAATTGAGGTTCACGTACGGTGTTCCGTCCACCTGGCGTCAACGGTTTCTTTACCCTACTGGTGACTGCCAGTGTCGTAACTATGTTGGGTTCTCCTTCAGTCGACACGCACTCTTGCCGCCGGACTGTTCATCAACCGCGAGATTTTACCACAGATCGTGACTCAGGTAAACCTGACTTTTTGAGGGTCCTGAACTGCTCTGCTCGAACGTGCACATCATGCCATTCCATTACATGTTTTACCATTTATTGAAAGAGCGGACGCACAATTTATCGAGCTTTTTCCCATTTTTTTATTCCAGAAGTACGATTGTGAAACCTAACAGCCTCTCCCAATACTAGTTCTTTGAGAAGATTTTGGCATACTCCTCTTCTCATCCTTAATCGGAGAGTACTATCGCGTACATTGATCATACGATCAGTCATGAAGACAATCTGCACGTCGTTTGCCGTTGTAGTTAAACAACAGTCACCACTTTAGTATGACTGACCTCTTGGACAGGCATTATTGTTTCTAATCTGCCAACTATTCTACAGTAATGCCGCTTCATCTATCCTTGCGCCCCCAATCGTATATGGTCTGGGCTAGGTCCCATTAGCAGTAGCTTCCAAGCTAGGCGCTGGCAGCGGCTAATCATACCTTAGCTTATACACAAGTTACCATCTGGAGCATTGAGACGAATGCCTCCGCAAAGCGTCTGCTTCTTCTGTTTACGATGCAACAATGTATACTCTTTGTGCCTATTTGTCCAGTCTAGTCATTTATTCATGCAATTACTGACGAACAAGCAAACAGCTCTTACGCGCTACCTAACCATAATGCGAGCATGAATTGCAACTACTCACTCCCTAAGATGACAAGACTCCGTTCAGTTCACCATGGGTGGTAACTATGATCGGAGCCATCAGACGTGTAAGTTGGCAGTATGTGAATTGCATAGACATCATCACAGGGTCATTTAGCATCCGACGTCATGATCGCCAACGTGAAACTAAAATAGGTTTTCCACAACCCGACATGCTTCCTGAGAGAAGTATATTTCGGACCGCCAGTAAACAGTTGCTACTACCTGGATTATAAGATTAAGATATTTTTTCATGTGAAGGTAACGTTTATACAGCCTACGTAGTCGCGCAGCATGAAATTTCTGTCCATTCTACTTATTTGTCGTTTAATGAATTGTGTCAAAAATCTAAGGGAAGATTCTAGCTGATTGCACGGAAAACGGGAAGCTTGATCAGCAAATCCAGAGGAAGTTAAAATTTTATATGTGGAATCCAAGGCGAGCCTCCCGAGGACACTCCCTTTACTATATATTCTTGCTATCGCTGAAGAGAAAAGATCCTCACTCTCGAATGGGAGGCAAGCAAGTTATATCTATGAGCCCACTTTTGCTTTAGTGAATTCCAATGTATGTTTGACTTTAGTTATTTCGCCTATAAGGTATATGATTACACCCAACATTCCATACTGTGATTTGTGTAATAAATAATCCCTATTCCTTGTGGACAAACGCTGCCCGAAGAAGCGAAGTGATTTGATCGGCCGAATATCGGATATAGTTAACTCGTGCCGTGTATAATATCTTATTTTTTTAAGCCGTGAAAAGGTTCTTCTCGGGATATTTGTCTCGGTATTCGGGAGCGTGTTGCAACTCCCTATATCCGGCACATCCTGCAAAATATATTACGATAACTTTATATATTATATTTTAGTATATGATGATAAAATTAATAAAATACTTAATATAACCTATAGCAAAAATGTCATATCCCTTTAGGCTAGCTATCCATTAGGAGTGATATATATAATGTTCTAAATAGGTACCCTACAAATAGTATATATATTAAATATATGTGTAATTATATAATGTCTATTATATTATCAAATACCTAATAATCTTCGTAATATATTTGTAATAATTAATTCCTCTCATTTTAAATATAGGTGAGTAGTCAATCTTCTCAAATAAAATATTATAAGAGTATTATCTTATAGGTTGATAGATATATCCGAATTACAGCTTTCAGTATTAACTGTTTTCTATTTTCTCCTATGTCGTATAAAATCATAGAGATATATAATGAATTAGTATTTACTAAGTACTATATTATACCTATAAATATTAATATATTTATGTATTTCATAGGTTGAATTTGGTGGGAAAATTTTTGAAATGTTATGCCAAAAAACTATTAACTGTGCCCACCTAAATACTGCCCTTCTGACGCCTTATTAAGGTGCCCACTGGCACTCGCAGAGATCTACGTCGAGTCAAAGTTTTCGGCCATTCGACCCAGCAGTTAGGTTGCGTTAATTTTTATTGGCGTAGTTCACAAATACCATCCATTCTCATAATTGAATTCCCTTTTTCTTAAATAATATTGCAGCCTAATTAGCAGAACAGTTTTAGGAAAATTACTTACTTTTTTATAAGTAATACATGTTCATGACAAAAAATTGAGTATTACTTAATCTATGGCGGTTCTACTTAGAGATTTAATAGGAAAAAAATTTTTTTATTTAGCAACGAAAACGATATATTCTGTTTTTTCATTATTTGTTTTGATGTCATCAAAAGGTCACCTTTGTTTTTTCTATTTTTTGCTTCTGCCAAACAAGTAATACATTCTAATGTTTTATCATGTATACATAATGAAAATAAACCAGCAGCTTCCCGTTAGAAGGCAGGTGAAAAGAAAATAATGTTGCAATACGCCAAGTTGTATATGGTAGATGGAATAGCCGTTTATCTTGTCTCAAGCATCTGATTTGTTGATTTTAAGCGTATTCTCTTTCTTCTCTGCAAATGATCCAGACTGGTATCAGGGTTTTTTAACGTATTTCGTGCTTGCCTTCTTGTTCAAGTTCATATTTGCATTCACTGTTGAAAACAGCTTAGGCATCAGTGAAAGGTTTCTTTCTTGTGATTCCACACATATCTCCTTTGTATTCGTACGTTCCCTCTTCTCCTTTCTTGCGTTCTGTTTTGATCTATTCACCTGTTCTTCATATCTCCTTATCGGGCAGACTGCTTACATTTCGGTTCAACCTCAGTCTTTTCTGAGTTGTATAGTGGATTCTTTATAGAATACCTTTCAGTTGAGTTCTCTCATTTTGAGCATTGCTGCACTGTTCTATTGCAGAAATAATCAGACTATTTTCTTTCAGATTCTACTACGAGAAGAAAATATATGGCTATAAAGTGATTTAACAGAAAGTGCCTCCTGTCCAGGCTTAGGGATCGGCATTTCCAGCTGCGACCATTAACATTTAGTTGCTCAGATCCTAATTTAATAATTTTGCCACAATTCACGTGCATAAGCAGTTATAGGAGTTTGCACCTTCGTAATCTGCTGAGTCGATCAGTTGCACCACGTGATTCAGCACTTCATAGACTCTACTTTTAGAAATATTTTTTTATTATTAGCAATTTGTATATTCCTTTATTATTCTTCTAACTGCCAAATATAATATATAATTATTTTAGTATTAAGTTCGTCTGTAGATCTATTTTTTCTTTTTAGATTATATTATAGTATATAAATATAATTTGATTATTTAATTAATAAAATAATATAAAATTGTATATTAATACTTAATTCTTCTGAACTAAATATAATTTCAGAAATATATCATTAAAATATTAAGATATAAAAAATAATATAAATTCGAAAAAGAACTTTAATAAAATAAAATAAATATATAAAATGTATATCACTTGCCTAATAAGTGCGCAGGAAATCAAGTATTTACTAATATTCTATGATTATAGTATCCTGAGATTTAAAAACATCTCCATAACTAGACTTTTTTTGGATTATATGCCACTTTTACCAGCATATCTTTAAAATACGATGTCCCTGATACAGTTGGATTTTTATATTTGTCCGCTTAGACTTTCCCTTGACTTTCAGAAAGTTTGTGAAACCCTGTTAATAATTATATTAAATAAAATATATATATATATATATTAATATATAAATATAATATATAGTATATAATATATTTATATATTATAATATATTATAATATATATATATATTAAATTATATTAATATATATATCGTTTTAATTTGCTTCTAACTTATAGACACTTGTGAAGGGTATTATTATTATTTATTAATGTTATGTTATAACACACCCCGCGTAAGATTCTGTAATATCATACGTTTTATTAAAAAAACTCATTTAGCGAAATTACTCTTCGGCTTTCTAAGTGATATTTTATGTAGCTCATTAAGCATTTGTGAGGGGAAGGTTATATATATAATGTTATTTGTTACACTAGGTTTGCTAGAGTTATAGACTATTATTCTGGTTATTAATAATTAGTTTAGGTGTTGGGTATTACAACCCCGTACCGACTACTTATCAGTTAATCGATTAAGATATATTATATATATTGTAATTTTAAAATTTTATAGTCGCATATTATGAAAACTATTATATATAATATATATAATTAATATAATATATTATAATTTATATTTAATATATATAATTATAATATTAACATATATATATATATATATATATATATATATATTAATAATATTATTATAATAAAGTATGAATATAATTGTATATAATGGGTTTTTCATCATATATGGGTAGATCTATTTGCCAAATCAAATTAACTAAATATAATAATAATAAATAATAATTAAGATCATTTTATAATAAAGTAATAATAATAATAATAATAATATGATAATCATATATAATATAATATTATTAATAATAATAATGAATTATAAATAATAACAATAATTATAATAAAATACATTAATAATTTTAAAATTAATATAATAATAATGATCGACGTCACAACGTCCGTTTAGAAGAAACTGAAAATAATTCAAGCAATTCCATCTAATCTAATGGTGTAGTACTTGATATTGGACCGATTATGGTCAGTAAGAAATGAATGATCCTTTGAATGATGAAAGATGTAATGTACGTAATAAGTGTACCTTTTGATGTCGATTAAGCACCTACCAAAACCATTCTTTTTTGATCTAGGTTGATGATTTAGCAAGAGATAAGGAAAAAAATACAAAAATGCGCGCTAAGCCTTCAAAAGGCAACATAAAAATCCGGGGACGACGTGCAACATCCCACACAAAATCCAATTTTATCACCTATGCCTAGCACCAACAGTTCTGTAGATTTTAATCAGTCAATTCCTTTTTGGCCCCTGTGTCTTATTTCAATCAAAAATTTTGTTAAAGAAACTAATTCTATAATTATGAGTTGATTTTTTTTATAATTTATATGAAGAATTATAGCACTTTATATATATATAAATCTAAATCATACTAATATAAGTAATATTATTCATATTAATATTAATTTGTTATTAATACATATATATTAATTAAAATATTATATATATACACTACTACTACTTATATTATTATTATAATAAGTAATACTAGTAGCATTAGTAAAGTATCTCAGCAGCCATACTCAATTAATATAAATATATATAATAATATTATTATATAATAATATTATATATATATATATATTATAAATAAGTATAAAAATATATATATAACTAGTATAATAATAAATATTTATATATTAATAATAATATATAATTATAAAGTAATAATATATAAATTATATATATATATATAATATATATATATCAGTTTAAATTACGCTAGAGTGAGAATCTTTATTCCTAACTTTCGATTATCTTCTACTTTGTAATAAAATGTGTAATTAATTTTTAGATATATACATTATTCTCTAAAAAAACATTTCATATTGTAGCTTTTTTTACCATTTCAGAAAGAATGAAAGCGTTCGGTGTCATTATTGACCTTTGTCCAAACTGCAGGTCATATTGTTTTCAAATCACTGAAATCCCAGAAGGTAAACATTACCATAGGCAAAAAACAATCAAAGTTATACATAAATCAGAAAATTCAAAGGAATATAAATTTTTTAAAATTTTTATACAAATCTTTCCATTTTGTTATTTCATTTAAAATTTTGAATTTGGGTCGGCTTGAATGGTATGTTAGGTTTTTGGTATTCCGGTCTATTCCTTTAAACCAGGTTTTTTTATTTTGTGCGAAAGAGAAATATTTAGATTACATTTATCTAATGCTACTTTATGTTTTACTGGTAGAAATATGCAACTTAATTTTTTCACTTCTATGCTGCCCACCTAGAGATTTTATATATAAAGAATTAATATTTTTGAAGAAAAAGATTAATTAATTTTTTTGGAGTTGTATTGAGAAATGGAGGTGCTTGTCATACCCGACCAGAACCAGTCCAAGTTATTGTGTGACAAAACTAATAGTAGGCAAATACTCCGTGTTCTAGGGATTAAAAAAATATATCAAAGTTAATGGTAAAAATAATAAATATACTAAAAATAATGTATAACTCTGAGTCGGTCCAATCTATCATTCTTCTGTTGAAGATTTAAAATATCCGCTGACTTTTTGGATGAACAATTGCCCCATACTCTTCAGCATATTCTTAAAAAACGATTTTCCCTTGAACTGAATTAATTTTTTCCACTGACTATTTCCCCTGAACCTTATCCAGAATAGAGTGGAATGTGAACCCGTAATAATAATTATATATATAGTATTATATATTATATATATATATATAATAATTAAATAATCATAATCACATATATATATATATTAATTATATATAAATATATATATATACTATTAATAGTTTATTTATATATACTATTTAATATTATTTAAGATTGTATTAAACACCAATGTGATACTTAAAAAAAAAATTCATGGAAAGTTGTTGTGAGCGTACAAATCTTGAGGAGGGGCCAGAGGGCCCTATCCACTTGCCCCCATTAAGTGAGAACCATCATATATATATAAATGATATTATATAATTATAGATGATATATATATATAATACAATGATATGTTATATATATATGATATATATATTAAATTGTGAGTACTATATATATATATATATATAAGTAGAGAGAGAAGAAACGAGAGAGTAACGAAGTGAAGTTGAGGAAAACTGGGAACGAGGACAATGGCCGATTCGGCACAGACGAAGAGAGAGATATATCGGATGATATATACTAGAGATAGAGTAAGGATAGATGAGATATAGATAGAGAGATATATGACATATAGTATATATATATATAGAGGAGTAAGAGAGAGAGGATATATATTGTAATATATAATACTGAAATTTAAAAGATATAGATTAATATACATAGTAAGTTATAGGATATAGAGATATAAGAGTATATATAATAGAGAGAGATGAGTAAATATCCGGTTTTTTATGGTTAAATTTTATACGTGTTTTTGATAGAAAAAAAACTAATCAATAATAATAAAACCCTATTTTTTTTTTGGTTTCGTTTTTTTTTTTTTTTTTTTTTATTTATATTTTATCTTTTTTTTTGATGGAAATATATATTAAATAGTAGAATTCTAAATCATTAGAATAAAAGACTTCAGCCCAATCATTTTTTAAAACTGTATTAAAAAATTTAAATCGTGGTACTTCATCAGAAAAGATAAGTATCTTACAGTTTGACCAAAAAATTAACTCTAGGGTGTATTAAAAAATCTTTTCATCCAGATCATGATAAATCATATGCCAAAAGAAAGATCTAGCGCATCAACTATTCTAATTTTTGATATAAAAATGAAAATAAATGTGAAAGTGTCGATATTTTAAGAAAATGTTTAAATCCAACATAAACACGTATTAAAAACGAAGCACACTGTATGAATAGTAACTGGTGAATCGTTACATCATCAGATAGGTATGAATATATAATATCATACTTCTTATATATATATATATATATATTATATAATAATAATTATATATAGATGATATATATATATAGCGTAATGGATATATATATATAATAACTGTATATAGCTATCCCCCTGCTCCTAACCTACTACTCACTGTAATATATACTCAGTAAATCATGCCTCATATAATATTATTATCATAAAATGTATATAAATTTAGGTCTATATGTATACTATCTGATGTGGTTGATTTTATTTACTTTTATAAATTTACTTAAACTGGATGACAATACATTAATTATTGGTATCTATATATATATATATATATATATATATAATATATATATAATTAATATAATATATATTATATATATATATTAATATATATATATAATTATATTATATATATATTTAATAATATAATATATATATTATATATATATATGATTTTTTTAGGTACGTATGATACCTTTTTAACGTATTATTATTGATTAAAATTACTTAAAAAAAAAGAATAATTTACCTAATTAATAAGTATAGGAAGTATAATTATTTATAAGTTTGTCTAAGTTTAAATTTATTAATATATATAATATATTAATATAAATTATATAGATGTATAATATATAAATAATCAATATATATATGAATATAAATTTATCATTATTATGAAATAAGAACATATTAAATACCAAATAATATCATGGAATATCCTTTCACTAGATGTTTTTTTTTCCCCCTATTTATTGGTGTCGAAAATCAATAAATTACAACTAACAAGACCAAATCTCTTAATGAATAAACCCATAAATATTAATATATATATTATTATAATTATATTATATTATATATATATTATATATATTATATAATATATATTAATTAATATATTATATATATATATATAATATTATTATATAAATAACTTATTAATATTAATATATATTTTATAAATTATCACTATATAGTTATTATATATACATGATATTATTAATATAATATTCTTAATACAGTTCAAAATTATAAATGTTAATTATATTTTAAAATCATGTAAGGAATTATATATATTATAATGTATATAACCGTGATATAGATATTTTATTGTATATGTTACTCACGGAAATACTTATATAATATTTCTCAGGTTCCTGTACGGAGTAACTACTGACTATTTTAGCCTCACTAGTGATATTCCCAAATAGTACCAATAGTCCGGGCATGGTAACCTGCTTATTTCTTCTAATGAACTTTTTTCTTTAACACTATAAAGAAGATGCTAATAAAAAAAGAATTCTCTATATATTGCTGCTATTGTAATATTAAAGTTAAGATATGTGATATATTATTTATATTAATATATATAATATAATTATCAACACGCAATATAATATATATATACATATATATTTATATATTTGAACTGAATAATATATCATCATTTATTATATTATATTATTATATTAAATATATATAATCATGATATATATATATATATTAAGTATATTATACTATATATATAGTATATATATTATATAATATATATATATATTAATGATATTTAAGTATATATATTTAATACTATCATATATATTATATTATTATATATTATATACGTAGTATATATACTATATATATGATATACTGTCTATCAATATAGTAGAGAGAGAGAGATGAGAGAGAGAGAAGAAATTAATCTCCAGTCGAGAGAATTATTTCTAGAA
>JABUQX010132492.1:12500-24085 GCA_015478945.1 Trachelipus rathkii | reverse complement strand
TATATTAGATATATATATATTATATATTTATATATATATACATAATATATAATATATATATATGATATATATATATATATATAATTGATATTATTATATATATTATCATATCTGTATATTATATATTTATGCATATATATTATATATATATTATATATTATATATATATTGTATATATATATTATATATATATTTATATATATACTTAGACTAATATTATATATATTTATATATTATAATATATATATACTATTATACTTTAATATATTATAGTTATTTATTTATTTAATTCTACTTATTTATTGTATTTATGATTTATTATTTTATTTATATTATTTATTATTGTATTATTATATATATATATATATATATTAACATATATTATATTAATATATAACTAATATAATTAATAATTAATAATGATAATAAATAGTATAATAATAATGAATTATTTTACTAATTATATATTATATATTATAGTATAAATATATATAATATATGTAAATATTAATTAATATATTTATATTTATATTCTATATAAATATTATTTATATAAATATACTTATATACATAATATAATACATTATATTTATATATATATATTTTACTAATACTTACTAATAATATTATCTATATATATATATTATTTACTATATGTATATAATATTTTATTCTATATATATATATTAATATATATATGTATATGTTAATTATGTTATTATCTATTCTATATACTATTTACTTATATATACCATAACTTCATTGCTCTTGTTTCTCATTTATCAATTACTTATTATTATTATATATATCATAATATATTATATATATACTAATTTATATCATATATATATGTATCATATTATATATTATATTATATAATATTATACTATATTTATTTATATATTTATTTATTATCCTTATTTATTTAATTATATATAATATTCCCTATCAATATAGCTCAATTATATAGCGCACTGATATTAATGCATAAAATTTCCATTCTTAAATATTACTTACGTGATTCTGAGACCTCTATATATATATAGAGTAGCCTTATATCTATCAAAAGAGATAATATATAATATATATATAATAATTATTTAATATATACAATTAATAATATATCAATCACTATACATATGTAAAATAATGTATAGAATAAATATTCATATAATTATACATCGTATATTATATTATATACATAATAAAGTTACCAATTAAGAAAACAATGTAAATACATAATTATGTAAATTAAATTTAAATTTTTACACATTTAAATCTTAAAACAATTTAAATTAAATTTAAAATAAAGTTTAAATATATAAATTCAAATTAAATTTAAATAAATTTAAATTAAATTAAATTAAATATAATTAATTTTAAATAATTTAATTAAATTTAAATTAAATTTAAAATTAAAAATTATAAATTAAATTTAATTAAATTTAATTAAATTTAATAATATAATATTAACCTATTAATATCGTTAATATATACCGTATTATATATATATTATAATCATAATAATAACTATATATATATTACTACCATGTTAATTATATATATATTATATATATATATATTATTATATATGATATATTATATATCATATACTAATATATAATATATATTATACTATACAGTATACTATACTATATATTATATATAGTAATATATAACGGCAGCGCATATAGATATATATAGTTAATTATATACTGGTAGGAATTGTGTATATACTGGCTTATACTTAATATGTATCATAAATAGGTGGTGTGAGGAGGTTATATCTATTAGTAATATTATTATTAGAATATATATATATTATACATTATACATAATAATATTTATCAATATAGTATATAATAATACTATATATATACATTAGATGATTAAACCTACACACACTATATATAACATATATATATTTATTATATTATATATATATATTATACTATAAGTATATAGCATATTATTTCTGTTGCTATAGAATATAATATATATATATATACATAAACTATATTATAATATATATACTATCATATATATACAATATATATGTATATCATATATATACTATTATATTATATTAAACAGCGATTGATATTCAAACAACTATCTCTTTTGTATTTTTTCTTAACATATTCAAGCGACATATCTTTTCTCTTATATACTAATAGATACTGTAGTATATATATATAATATATATAACTCTATATCTTAATATATTAATATATATTTATATTATAATATATATTATAATTAATATATATATGATTATATATCATATGATTATATATGATATTCTATAAAGTGGATTGCCGAAAAATATTAAATTCCTAAGATAAAAAAAATATTGGATAAGAAATAACATAAATTACTAAAATCATCTACCTAAATTGTTAAAATTTTAATTGCCTGACGATGAAGAGTAGCGAAGTCTGATGGATAACATCTGTCCATTGTCTATCTTTCAATAATTTCTGATGTATGTATGAAGAGGGCATAAGTCCAATAACTTTCTTTCACTCCCATAGTATTTCTTCAAGTAGGCATTTTCAGCTTCTTTACGAAACATTACAACACGGGTAATATTTGCCCGTACTCTCAGCAACGAAGAACCGTAGTAATTATTGACGAAATGGGAATGCGAACATACCTAGCTATCTTACTTGTGGTTTTGGGTGACCTGTGCTGTTATGCCATTTCAACTTCCAAAAATCCCATTCTGTTTTTACTAAATCTTCATTTGGACTTTCAATCTCATCCTTGATAAAATAATCTACACAATCTTTATCATTTTTCTCATTCCGGCATCCTATTCATTTACACCCGCTTTCGAGCTATGGACAAAATTTTGCAAGAAACTTTTATAATACCTCTTTCCTCCTTACTGATATTAAATCATCCAAAAAATAGGTATAAATAAAAGGTTAATGTGCGATCATAAAGTCTCTTGGGTACGGAAGTAGGAATGTTGGGTCTGATATTTTTGGAATTTGAGCTCTTAGTACAGCAATCTCAATACTCAGTTCAGATTCAGATTCAGATCGTGCTTTAACACATTACTTCCATAAACTATCAGGCTGATCAATCTACTGTTGCCATTTTTCTCTGATGATTCAAAGTTTAGTTTTATACTAATGTACTTATGAGATTTAGTTTCCCTGACCAGCGAACGAATTTATCATGTAAAATTAATTTACACTTCTCATTATATATCTATTAACGCGATTGATTTACCTAAAATTTTTAAGTGGCTTGAAAATCTTTCGGCAGGGGCAGATGGCCCATGCGCCCCCCTGGCCCCCCCCTTAAATACGCCACTTGGTATATATATACTATATAATATTTATATCAATATAATATATATATATATTATATTATATATATATAATATATATATATTATATAATATATAATATATTATTATATATATATATTTTAACTATATATAATATATATTAATATATATATACTACGTATATATTATACTATATAAATATATATATAAATATAAATATAAATATAAATATTAAACATAAATATAATTATATATATAATACTGTTATAATAATATATATATATACTATACTATATAATATATAATATATATATAGATATACCATATATATATAGTAATATATAATATATAATTATATATATAAATAAAATAAAATTAGAATATTAAATATAATATAAATATATATATTATATAATATATATATTAATATACTATATTATATATATAATATATAATATTATATATTATATAGTATATATATACATATATAAATTATATATATATATATATATATATATATTATTATATATATATATTATTAAATATATAGAATATAATACATTGATATATAATATATTATTTATATATATATATTCAATATATATTATATAATATATATTATTATATATATACTATAATATTATATTTTTTATTAAATATTGATAAAATTTTTTTTTTATAATTGTAATATTTAAATTTTATTAGATAATATATATATATATATTATATAATAACTAATATAATATATAATATAATATTATAAATATATCAATTATAAATTATAAATATAAATATAAAATATAAATTAAATTATAAATAAATATACTACTATATAAATATATATAAATCTATAAATATAAATTATATATATAATATGAATATCTAATATAAATTATATATATTAACTACTATATATTAAATATAATAATGTTATAAATATCTATATATAATATATACCCTGTATCATACTATATTACTAACGTTTACTTTTATTCTATAATATTATAATTATATTATATATAAAAATATTACATAAAATTATAATCAGATACCTTATTATATAACATAAATATATATAATATTATAATATAAATTATTATTAAGTATAATTATATATATAAATATAAGTTATATATATATCATATTATAAAATATATAAATCATAAATCTATATAAATATATTTAAATATATATATATTATATAGAATATATATATATTATATATATATACTATATATATACTATATAATAATATAATATTATAGTTATATAAATCATAATATATATTTATATCTATAAACTAGTTACTTATACATATATATAATTATATACTTATATATACTCTGTTTACTTGGTGATTTAGCTTCTGTCATTGAATTTAAATGTGGAAGGAAAATATATAAGCAAATATTAGTGGACTTGACCTATAAATAACGGTAGCAGCTTCCATTTTTTATTAATATACTTATATATAATATATATCATATATATATAATATTATACTTATATTACTATATATTATGTGTCCAAAGTTAAACAAATTAAAGGTTAAAAGTACCACGATATAAAGGGTTTGAAGGTCTATAAGTCAAATGAAGTTGGAAAAAATAGATGATTGAAGTGCGTTAGACTTTACCAGTGGAGTACAAGAAGGATTGAGCATAGCTGTTAAGTCTGGAGTCTGTGTTGAACAGAGAAAAGATGAGTTGCACCATCTTTCCTTTAGAGGAGAAGAGGTTCTCGAACTATGAGAATTTAAAAAGGCGCAGCGTCCATTGTAATAGTTATTATATAAGGGGAGCATGCAACAGCTCGACAGCTAGAAAGAGATTTGGGATCGACAGTCAAATTAGGTGTTAACGAGTCGAAAATACTTAGGATGCACATTATCAAAGAAAAAGATGTGTGTGAACCATCCCATTTATGTGATGTATTATACTTACAAAGTGTAAGGGTGAAACAACGTCCCTGTAGAGAGTAAGAAAATGGGGTTGTGAGAACAAAGCTTCCGATAGGCCACCCAAAACAGACCACAAATCTTTGCAGGCTTCTTTAGAAAGGACCGGTAATAAATAATTAAAAGCCATAAGAATTTTACGACATGAGTTTAAACGGCTGTGATTATTTGAAAACAGATTTTTATTAAGTTGTTGTCGGATGATTGTCGTTAGTAGAGATCAGATTGCAAATATTTTGCCAGTATTGCATTGACAAATATAACCATTAGTTTTTCGCTTTCCTCCACATTCTACATATATAAAAAGATCAAGAGTCTAGTCATCCAAATCGTCACTTTAAATGTAACCAAGAGAAATTTGGGCACCCCTGTGCTATGTGCATGGGAGGTGAAAAAGTGTTGAAATACGGAAGTTGAAATCACTCGAGCACCTGCATCCTTTTTACTAATAGAAAAAAGATAGCGCACAAAATCACGTATCAGAGATCGAAGGTCAAGGAAATTAGAAATAGGTGACGGTTAATTAGTCTTTTAGTCCTAGACTCAACCCTTACATAATTGTTCAGATCGGTAACTGTTCGGAGAGTTCCCCAGAAACACTAAGCAGAAACTAATAAAAGGATTCTATGGATGTAAGTTATGGGAGTTAAAAAAGACTTTAAAAGATTTTAATGCTTGTGATTAAGCACTGAAGTTTGTTGAGTTCACGATGAGATAATGATGCATGAAAGGATGTAGAAAGCTGGGAGATGATTTTGGGAGGTAAATGAATAGAAATCGAGTTTTAAATTAAATCCAGTTTGGCAAGAGTATTTTAGTTTCGATACCAAGCAGATTTGAAATGAATGGAAGAATCGAAGAGTTGAGTTCTATCGCAAAGATACAATGAACAGAGCTTCACAATCACGAGCTGAGAATTAATTCATTTATGACTAGTATGATACCATTTGAGAGATGGAAATACTGATCAAATAAACCTAAGATTTAAAACAGACAAAGTGGATGGAAGTCCAATCATGAATGAATTTGAGAGATTACTAACGAGATAAGCTCACAAGAAAAATTGGAACCCAAAGTAAGGGAGAAATCATATGGCACAGTTCGTATTCTTAAATTTCAGCGGCGATTGCAAACGTTCGGGATTTCAGGATGGTAGAATTTAAAGCAGCACTTCAAGGTGCACATTGAGCGTCGAGCTAAGAAGTCAAAATGAAAAAACGATCCAATTTGGAAATTAGAGTCCGCATTAATCGAACTCGGAACAGTGTAATAACTTTACTCATGACTCTATGCACAACTCTAATAATTAACCTAACTTGCAACCATACGAGAACATACAACTCTTCAATCTACATGCACCTAAAATAGACCCAATCATCCACACTCTAAATTTTATAAAACCCCACACTATATAATATGTTAGTCAAATTTCTAGAAATTATGTTGATACTATAGTATAATACGTATATTATTACCATAATTACGTTATAAATATAATATATACCTATATACTTTATATGTATATTTCATATTTACTTATATATATACTATAAAAATAAATATATTATAATATTATATTAATAATTTATTAGATATTATTATAACTAAAGAATATTACAGTATTATATCAGTACTATTACAATCTTAAATATATATTTTATATATATATAACATAATATTAATCTTAATATATATATATGTATATATAACTTATATATATAATATATAAATAAAATATATATCATATGTCCAAAAATATTTAATTGAATTCCACATATAATATAAAAAATCAACATATATAGTAACACTTTTTACTAAACATAATATATCTAAATAGTTACATTGCTCTATCATATTGTATCAGTTTCTTAACTTACTTGACGAATGGAACTCTCTCTAAAGTTTTTATATATACAATTTTAGTATATTAATATATATATAATATTTTACTAATTATTATAACTATATATAATAATCTATCTGATAATATAATAATCAACATTATATATACTATATATATAAATATTATGATATATATATAGCTATATTTCTAAATATTATTATAATAAACACTTAATGTAGTACCTAATAATTAATACATATATGAGTTATATAGTAATATTTATAAATATAAAGTATATATTATTATACTTATATATCAAAATCAATATAAGAATACAATATATATATAATAACTATAAATATTACATTATAATATAGATATATAATAATCTAACATTATATATTATATATATATAATATAATATAAATATATATATATATCTAAATAATTAATATTTAAAAATTAGATTATATAATATACCTATATAATATTATAATATAAGGATTGGAGAATCAGTAATTAAAGAACTTGTCAGAGAAAGGGAGGAAAAGAGAATTTGTCATTTAGCCAATCAGTTTGTTAGTCATGATTGTTAGGTGGCAAATGTATAGCTAGTTTTGTTCGCCAAAAAAAGTCGTCAGTGATCTGATGTTGATTGTTACGCACACCTGCGTTTTAGCATTTTTAGAGTTTAACTGATCAAATGTTTTCACTTGAAACAATATACATGTTAGAATAATTATGGGAGAAGAATATAAAATTTTATTAGTTTTATGGATTTGCCAACAGGCGTATGATAGAGTTAATAGGAAGGTTTATGGCAGGTGTTAATATATGGTGTTGGTGCTTAGCTTCTGAATGAATCAAAATAACGTTGACGATAGTGAAGCGTGGTTAAGAATAAAAGGCAAAAAATTGATTGCTTTAATTAATTATCTGGAGCATTAACAGGGTTGTGTTATGTCTCCTTGGTTATTTCAATTGTATATTGATAGGGTATGAAAAGAATCGAGGTGGATCAGAACTGTTGAAATTGTGGATTAATGGAGAGAGGGATGTGCCACCTACCATTATATGCGTGATATTGGTTTTGTGTGGCGGATATGAGAAGTTTGAGATGATTCGGCTAGAAATATTTGGCCAGCGTGGGAAAAGAGGGGCTGAAGTTAACGTGGATCAAAGAGTAAGTTGATATGTTTGTGGGAGTGGAGGACTACCCTCAGTTGATAGTAGTGGAGGTGAGCAGCTTGGAACAAAGTGATCGATGTATAAATATTTTAGGGTATCGTTTGTGATGAGAATGGGGAACGGGCACACGTTCGAGAGTGTATTAGCGAAAGTTGTAATGCATAGGTACTTGGCTATCATGCAATTAAGTCGTTCGGATATTTAAAGGACTAAGTTTGAGTTGCTAGGAGTCTAATGAGGAAGTTTAACCTGTGTGGTTGTGTCTTTATAGTGGACTTGGTTGGATAAAGTATAGATCTAAAGTCAATGTGTTCAGTTAATAGTGACAATCTTAGGTGTGATAGAAATTGATAAAATGAGGAATGAACTTATTTGAGAGAGTGGTGTGGTGTGAAATGAAAGGGGTAAAATGAGAGAATAAATGAAATGTGAGATGTTGGTCATATGGAAAGCATGAATATAGTCGCTGGTTAATATCGGCATAGCTTATCAGTGCGGTTTGGGAACCACCTGGAGAGACCGAATAATAGTGGATTGAGTCAATAAACGAACTGTTGACAGGGAACAATGGAGCTTGCTAGCTGCGAGAAGAAAGTGTTTAATACAGGAATGACATGTGGGGGAATTGGAGGGGTATGTTTGGCCCACCTGCGGCCAGCAGGGATTAACCCCTACATATGACGACTCATAGCCATAGTGAGGGTCCATCGCGTCCCATGAAGCTTTAGGTGGATTTTATGACTGCGATGAGTTCTCACTAATAATGGTACAGAGGGGCGTAAGGCTGGGCTTTCTTTTCGACTATATGTCTATGTCTTTTCTATGCAATTCTTCTCACATTCTCGCTAAGCTTTTCCTGTATTTTTCTAAAACAGAAGGAAGATAAGAAGAAGAAGAAGAGTATTATAATATACATATAATATATATATTTATATATATATTATATATACTATATATATATATATATAATATATAATATATAATATATATATATATATATTATATATATTATAATATACTATTACTAATATGCATTAATAACAATATATTAACACAATATGTTACAGTAACAAAATCCAAAAAATATAATTTTGATAGATATATAAATTCAAATTGCATGGATAAGTGATATTTGAAACCAATATTTATTTAGCTGACGAAAATTATCTAGATATAATATAATATTATAATATTATATATATAATACTGATAGTATAATATAATATATATATATAACATATTATATATATATATATATATATATATATCTATATATATATTTATTTATATAGATATATAATATATATATATTATAGAATAATATATATATATATATTATATATATATATAATATACTATATATATAATATATATTTAATATATATATATATAATATATATTATATAATATATATATGATATATGTTATTATATATAATATATATATAATAATAATTATAAATATATATATATTATATATATTAATACTATATATATATAATAAATATAATATATAAATATTATAATAATAATATATATACTTATATAAGATATATATATATATATATATAATATATTATATATTATATATAAATATATATATATATAGTATATATTATATATTATATATATATATTACTACTATATTATAATATATATTCGGATACGTTGGATAAAGACGTGTTAAAAAACAGAAGAATAGAACAAGACAAACACGGAAACATTGCGAAAGTGAAGAAAAAAATTAAAGTCTGAAACACATCGGAAATATTTTTAGATTTAAAAAAAATTATTTATTGATTATAATTATATAATAAGTGAAATTTTTTGATGATAATAAACAAATTGGGGAAGTGCATAATACACTATTATATGTCTTTTGGAACACTTAGATTTCTGAGGTTGCTCCTGTTTATTTGGAAGAAGACCATTCAAGGATCTCAAGGATTCACTGCCATTAAAAGGAGTTATGTTGAAAGACCAATGCCATAAAGAGAACACATGACAAGTATTCAATAAAACATTGTTAGAATAATCGACTCTGTGGAATAATAATAGTGTCTAAAGATAGTTAACGTTTATCTCCATCAAGGAGTTATCAGCAGGAAAGTTATAAAGTTGGTAAATAAAGCAAAGGAAACTCTAGAAGAGATCTTCAGAACACGAAAGAGATACATCAAGATCCTTTTGATTTCAGATTTGATTTTGATTTGATTTTTGTTTTTGATTTTGTCGCATCAAACTCGAGAAGAAGAGGAGTTCTCAAACAGTATGAAGAAATCATCAACATTAATTATACAATTATTAAACAATTAACATACAGATATATAAGGTGGACTCGTATATAGAATATAGAGTTTATGTATTTTTCTAGGGTTGTGGTTGTTTGACGTCGTTGGAGCTTGAGCTTATGAAGTGCCTCAGGTTGATGATCCCGGTAAGCGTGCACCAAAATCAAGTGTCGGGAAAGTAGGAAATTAGGAGTGTGAATAAGAGGTCAGGATTAAAGGGACGTAAGGGTGTAAGATAGGATGTGTAAAATTTAGATGAGAGTTGTAGTAATGTGTGAAGGGATAATGATAGAATCTGAAAAATAGGAAAATCCTGGTTGATGTCGGAAGTGAATAAAAGGTTGATGTGCTAGGTTGACACAAAAAAAGCTTGAAAGAAAAAGTAATGAGTTGGACTTGAAAATTATAAGGGTATGATTTCCGGCTGTGGAACGAGGAGAAGTGAGGCAGATGGAAGGAGAATATCAGAGGGAAGATGGAAAGGGAAAAATGTAAATAGGTATTCAGAGAATAATGGGGTTTAAAGTGAAATTTAGGGGGAAATAGAGTTTTATAGGCGCGTACTCACCAATTAAATGGACGGGAGGGAGGATGAGAGAGAAAATTTGGGTGTGAGTTGAATGAAGTTGGAAATTTCGGGGTAAATGAAAATTTGTTATTATAGATTTGAATGCGGAGTGGAGAGAGGAGGATGGGGGAATATAATTCCATTGGTAGGGAAATTGATATAATGGAGAAAGTCTGTTAGATTTGTGTGTTAATGGAAGAAATGATAGTTGATATAAAGGATAAACTTACTGAAAATCATAGTAAACATGGGAAGAGTATATAACGGCGGGGGCATATTGGATTAGTGGTATAAATAGAAGGATAAGGCATACTAGATGTAAATGATCAGGGCAGTTAAGGGGGTTATCTATCACCATTATGGGTGGTTGCTAGGTAGGGTAGGAGAGAGTACACGGTTGAGAAAGGAGGAAAAAAATAGAGAGAAATATGAGTCAAA
>JABUQX010132492.1:0-2500 GCA_015478945.1 Trachelipus rathkii | reverse complement strand
CTGACCGGCGTGGTAAATGATCGTTGGCTAATGCGCCGATTGTTCAATGAAGAGGAGAAATTTGGGCGGCAACAAAGACGAATAGAAATAGAAAGAGCATTAACAAAACGAAGGCGCACGGTATCCTCATCGACATTTAATTTTGAAATTCAATTTAAAATGTCGCGAAGATACGCAGACAGTCTACCAATAAAAGGTTGTTTGGACAGTAGCTTCTGAAATATTTTTGTTTTGCTCTGTTCGAATAGGGAAATGATAGATTCCTTAAGGGAAGAATAATTTTTACTCTCGAGTTCAGAAGGAGAAATGCGAGAAACAACTTCTGCAGGAAGGTTAGAAAGAGTGTGATAAAAACGAGTTTGTTCCGAAGTAATTCTAGCAAGGAATAATTGGGCCTCTAAAATGTGAAACCAGGAAGAAACGGCAGCCTTTAAAAATACAGGAACTTTAATCCTTACCCGAGCCAAAGCAGCAGTGTCCGATTCCTCGTTGTCCGACATTGCAATATTCAGTACTGTTGAAAGTTTTGAAAGGTTGATTGAAGATGCTTGGTGTTCTTCTTATTCAACTGAACAACTCCGCGGTCACCAATTATATAGGGAAGGACTTGGTCTGATGTAGGTGGTCTATTCCTAAGTCCCCCTATATAAGTAAATGATGAGGTTTAAAAAATTTTGCTGGATTCCATCTACGCCAGCGACGAGGTAGGCAACTGGGATTCGACTTATCTTCTTTATGAAGAGCAGAACATAAATTCTGCTAAAAACTTATCTTTTTATGAAGAGCAGAACAAAAGTTCTGCTATAAACTTATCTCTTTATGAAGAGCAGAACAAAAGTTCTGCTATAAACTTCTCTTTAAGAATGGAAACAAAGTTTCCTATTATCTCTTTAATATAGCGCAACACAAGGTTACTTTAGGATTTAAAATAAACCCAAAAATAAATTAAGATTTATTCAACAAAAATAACAAGTCTCTTCTGTTGAGATACTCTTTCTTTTTCGTAAGTCAATCAGTAGTTACGGACTGTTCCGCGTTTACCTCCCTTGCCTGATTCTTCTTAAATTCATGTCAATTGAAGTTAGTCGCGGTCTTATCACAAATTTTACCTCCTTTGCTGAAGTGTTTTCTTGGTTCTGAAATGGAGTACCTTCGAGAATCTTAAGTTAGTTTTATTTCTTCAGGAATGGTTTTTCTGATTGATTGAGAATATCTCAACTGAAAGGGTTTATATTTTATTTCATTTTCGACTTATGCTAAAATTTGCTTGCGCTTAATTTTAGCATCTTAATATAAACATAAATTTAAATGTTATAGATGGTTATGTGTGGTGCAGTAATAGCCAATAGCCAATAATATGTATGTATGGCAATATGTATATAATATTAATAATAATAATAATATAATATATAATATAATATATGTATGTAATATATATATGTATATATGTAATATATATGTATGTCTAATAATATGTATATGTAATGTGTATAATAATAAATCTTAATAATAATATATATATGTATATAATATAATATGTAATATATATATATAATATATATAATAATATGTATATATATATAATAATAATATATATCTAATAATAATATAACATGTATACTCTATCTTCATAATATAATAATATGTAATATATGTAATAATAATAATATATATATATAATAATAATAATAATAATAATAATAATAATATGTATGTATCTTTGGCATATATGTAGTATATGTAGTAATATTTCTTCTTTCTTCTTTAATAATAACCAACATATTATATGTAATAATATATGTATATAACTTAATAATATATATATGTATATATATATATATATGTAATGTATATATATATATATATATACTCTTATTACTGTTTTTCAATATATGTATATATATATATATATATATATATATAGTAATAATAATATAATATATATATATATATAATATATATATATAATAATAACATTATATATATATACTAATATTCTTTCGAGTGAGTGTGTGTCCGTACAACAACAAATCAAAAAAACAACGTATGGAGTTCATACTTAAATATAGGTACTCGTGTACGAAAAACTGAAAGTGCAGAATTATACGTATAGACTTGTGTTTCACGGTTATCCGGTCCCGTGTTTATTATTATTATTATTAATATTTATTATTATTATTTTCATTATTATGTATGTATGTATTATTATTATTATTATTGTGTGTGTGTTTATTATTGTGTGTGTGTGTGTGTGTGTATTATTATTATTATTATTATTATTAATAATAATAATTATTATAAGTATATATATAAATATATATATATATATATATAACATATATATATATATATATATATATATATGTAATATATATATATATATCTTTATCATAATATATATATATATATATATATATATACTCTCTATATATATATATATAAATATATATATATATATATATTATTATGTATATATCTTTATATATATATATATATATAT
>JABUQX010132491.1:45000-52882 GCA_015478945.1 Trachelipus rathkii | reverse complement strand
ATCGTAATTTTTTTACTTAAATGTACGGAAACGTGTGAGTGTTATATCTATATTAAAGTGCATCGTAAACTTCCAATTCTTTTCCTAATAAGTAGATGCTACATACTTTTCCACATATTATTTTATCTTCTTTCTGATCTCCGAACTGCGGGCGAGGTAAGAGGCCGTGACATGCATCGAGAAAAGAGAATGTAGTCAGAAGAAATATGACACAAGTCGAAAAAGAAAGCCCAGCCCTTACCGCCCCCTTTATACTATTAGTGAGAACTCCGTCGCAGTCAGAAAATCCACCCTAGAGCCCAATGGGACTGCGACGGACCCTCACTATGCATATCGTCAAGTGTAGGCTTCATCCCCTGGCCCCAGGTGGGCCCAAACCATACCCCTCACAAAACACCTCCATTAACTCCTATTGATGTTTTATTTTCGCCTCTGCCAAACTCACAAACCAAACTCACATTTCTCTATTCAGACTTTTGACTGACTCATCCACTTTTTTTCGGTCTCCCAGTCGCTTAACCCAGCACATTCACCACTATATTCCGCTTAACCAACGACTGTCATTCATCCTTCCACATGACACCATCTCAATCGTTACTTTTATTTATTCTCCTCATTACCCCTTTTCTTCACACACAAAACTCTCTAATACGTTCATTACCTCATTTTTATCAATTTCTTTTCACACCTAACACGCCCCTATATAATACACTGTACTATATTTATATATCTATTATATATAGATATATATATAATATACTATATATATATTATAATTTATATTAACTATATATGTATATATTATATTATATAATATATATAATATATATATATATAATATATAATATAACTATAATATATATATAATAATATAATAATATATTAATATATAATATTATATATATTACGAATATATTATAATATATATATATATATACTATACTATATTATATATAGTATTATATATATTATATATATATATTAATATATATATATTATTATATTATAAGATATTAGTATATATTATATATAATAATCATCATCTTCCTCCCCCTCCCCTCCTCCTCCAAGCCTGGGGATAAGGTGCGCAGCATGCACCAGAAACAGAAAAGTAGTAGAAAAATATGATGCAAGTCGAAAAAAAGAAAGCCCAGCTTCACGGGACCTCGACGAACCCTCACTGTAGCATCTCGTCAATATAGGGTTCATCCCTTGGCCCAGGTAGGCGACAACCATACCCCCTTAAAAAAAACTCCTTCCTTCCTATTAATGACCTTTCTTCTCGCCTCTGCCAACACTCTCATTCCCTCCTCCAGGTTCCATTACGCTGACTCATTTCCATTGGTTTCTTAGGTCTCCCAGCTGGTCGTTTCCCAGCACACTCACCACTATGCATCTTCTTAACCAACTGACTATCATCTATCTTTTCCACAAGACCAAACCATCTTAATGTACTTTAATTTATTCTCTCATTTACTCATTTCTTCACACCACACAACTCTCTAATGGCGTTCATTCCTCATTTTATCAATTCTTTTCACATCTATTATTATGTTGTGCTGTGTTTGGTGAAAGTTTTATGTGCTGTTTTTTTTTTTTTTTTTTTTTATTTATTTTTTTTTTTTTGTCAGTGTTTTGTTTTAATTGCAAAGTTTTTATTAAATGATACATTGCTAATCATGTTCTTCGTTTCGCGCCGGGCTTCTGCGCTTCAGCCGCTTTTAAAAGATGAAGTTCTAGTTTTTAAATTATTTTATTTTTTTAGTGGTAAGTTTTAAACAAAATTATACTGCCATCCGAAGTGGCGTTAAAGTGCATAGGCTTGGTTTAAGTTTTATTTTTTCATTGTGTTACGGAGAAGAATATTCTTTACACCCGTCCGCTGTTTATACTAGATATGAGAACAACATTACAAAAATTTTACCAGAAGTTTGTAAATCGATAAATATAAAAATCCTATCAAATAAATTAAATTCTATAAAGTTAACGATGAACACCGTCAGAGAAGCTGAAGATAACCACGTGTCTTATATTTTTAAACCCACAGTCGGGTAGATGTCGTGGAACTTCGAACTGGCAAGTTGAGCTTATGTGCTTTAATGATATGGATCGTTAAAGTGTGGTATTGCTAGGTACAGCGTGTAAATATTAGAAGGGTAGGAAATGAGAAAAGTGAAATAAAGACCAATTTATTATATGATAAATTAAGCTTTTATAAACGAAACCGAACGAATAAGAATGTCTATATTCAAGACATTAAGACAGTGGAAATTATGATATAAATAAGAAAGACTAAGTTTTGTTTCAGTACTTAGTAAAATAAAGAGCAACAAGTGAGGTAATGGTAATATAGCTAAACGTTTTAAGAATTAGCTATATTATAAAATGACAAAATCAATTATTTAATAGTTAATTATTTAAGTTTAATAATTGACAATTTCAGGAGAATCATATAAAGATGGATAACACTTATCTTTTAAGGATGATTGACATTCAAGAACATCAAATCACTTTAACAAGTGAAGGTAAAGGTCAAATTTAGGTATGTCAGAAGAATAACAATAAGTTCCAAAATTCAACTTGTCCTTCCCAGGATAAATTGTAGTATAAAGAAGGCATTTAAGACCAGAAATAAAATTTCCAGCCTACAGTTAAAATGCAACTCCAAAGCTAAAATGTAATCCAAAACTAAAACCCAGAACGAAACGAAAGTTAATTTATTTATTAGGATTTTATGAATTTTAAATTATGTTTCATGATTTACTATAATCGCAATTATGACTCTAATTATTATTTATTTTAATATTTTAACAAAGAAATCGCATTTTATTAACGTACTTACCCCTGCGAGGGATAGGGGTTTACATTATTTTTTTGTTGATGATCGAAGAGACAGCGTTTTGATAGAGAATTGAATGAACTGGGAAAGTTTATAAAATGACATAGTAATTTTATAATTTTATCTTCAAGTTAACTTTTATGCTTATGATTACATATGCTCATAATACTATGAATATAAGAACGTAAGAACTAACCTTAATAAGTATCCAGTTAATTTGTGCACACAATAAATCTAAAGACTTATAAATAATACTTTCAAAAATAACTTTAAGAAAACAATTGTTCCTCAAAGAAACAAAGAAAACTGAAAAACATTTAAGTTGAGTAATTACTTGTTTACGGGACAAGGTTGACACACAACAATAAAATAAATTAAATATGTAATACAAATGAACCGAACGAATTAACTTTTCATATACAGTAAATCTAATTATTAAATTATGGATCAGTTGGAATATTGAATTTTAGGTATCTTTATACCAGGAGTGAATGCAAGCACCCCTACAATTGTTTAATAATTGATTTTTAATTAGTTTTCAAGTAGTTAAAGAACGATTTTCAAAGTGGTTTTTTTTGTTTGTTCTTTAATCTTGAATCATTGCTATTGTTTAATAAGGTTTTCATTTCTATTTCTAAAATATTTCGCAGAATATTCATAAAAATTTCAATGAAAGTTCCAAACCAGCACTAATTAGTGTCTCGTATTTTGATTGTAGTGCAGAGATGGGAGAGCATTTTAAGAGTGCCAAGTGCTTCAGCGAACGACGCGTGGGGAAAAGACACCCCTCTTTTCATCCTCATCTGGCAACAGTGGACGCGGAAATGACGTCAACGTTTCGGCGAAGGCTTCAGACACAATGAGATCCTCAAAAACCGCTCCTAGCCTCTTATGTAGTGCCATGCACTCTGGAACCCCTAAGCAAGCTGATTTGAGACCCAAAGTTCGCAAGATCTCGGGTTGGCTTAATACCTTCTGTAGCTTTGGATCTCCCGAGAATGTGATTAGGGCGCATTCTTTATTAACTCATACGCTCCCGCGCAACTCAGACGTTAATGAGTATATTGTGGTTGTGCTTTGCCTACAAAATGGGAATTAAGTCGGTCGATGTTTATAAGGCCTATATCACGAACGTGTATTATTATTAATAAATACAAATTTACTTTACTTAAGTAACTTATCGTTACTTTTACTACCCTTACTTTTTACTATCTTATATCTATACGTGACTGTTACTTTCTGTCTGTAGTAAACTCGAGCTAGATGTGTCATAGAGTTACTCACGTTTCTATATTCCGTCCACACCCTGTTTCGGTGGAACTTATTCTGTATCCTCACCGCACTTTTACAAATACGTATCACCTACATTTCGAAATAAACTCACTATTAAATCTATATTTCCTTTTGTATTTGAATATCTCCATATTTTTCTATGAGCAGTTGATGATAACGTATTAGTTATACTTTAGTTTCAAATTTTAAAGTTCAAATTTCAAATAGTAAATTAGTTGCGTTCTTCAAATTAGCCTTCTGCCCTTCTATTGTAAAAGGTGTAGATAAGAAGCAATTATAATATACTCCTATATTTTGCCATATATATATAATACTATATAGGTATACTTTCTATATGAGGTAATCTATAATATCCTATATATATACTATCTTCGTAATGATTATATTGATTAGTACTCCAATAATATACCTTTTCTATACCTTTATTAACCTATAACTATATAATTAGCTAATTAGTAGTCACTTTCTATTGCTATAATACCTAATGTCTTATACTACTAGATAAATAAGATAATTTAAATACTTCTATATTTAATATTGAATAATTATATAATTTACTATAATATCAATTTCATAAGTAGATAAACCTGTTTATTATCTTTATTATAATATATACTGTAAAATAGTGATCTATCATACTATTTGAAGGTGATAGTAAATATTTTGTCATATATAATAATATATATAGGAATCCTTGCTTATGTTATTTTATCGACTCTCTCATTCTTTCTGATTTTTTTTAATTGTTTTTTTGTTCGGGCGAGAAGGAGTAAATTCGGTGAGTATATGAAAAATCCTAACAGTGCAATTTAAGGGTGACGGACATGATTCAAAAATAATAGGACCTGTTACGTTTTTACGACTCTCTGTCAAGTTTGTGTAAATTTTTTTTTTTCTTTTATTTTTCAACAAAATTCACTTAAGGAATACCCAAGGGTAACCGCAAAAATGGCAGGAGTCGGAAGATCAGTCGCTGCAACTTCCCGTGGAAGAACCGAACCAATGGAATTCGAGTACTCATTCCCCCCCTCCGGGGAGGCTCCGGAACCCCCGCTCTTGGTCATATGCATTGTGTGTCGCGGGGGTTCCTCCGGCCCCTCCCCTACGGGGGTATGAAACACGTCCCCCCCTCTGTCCCTCCCTCCGTCGGCTCGAGCCCCCTAATTTGTTTTTTTTTTTTTTTATTAATCTTTTTTTATTCTTTATATTCCTTTTTCTGAGCATTTTTGCTATAAGCTACAACGACGTCATCCTATATAGTGAGTGTAATTGGTTTTTCTGTAAGTGTTGTCCTTTTCGTCTCACGTATATTTTCATTTAATGAAAAAAAAAAATATAATCTTTATGGAAAATAATTATTTTTCTTTTGTATAATAATTTAAATTTTAGAGGGCAATTTTACTGCCATCTTCATAATATAGATTGTATATATATGGTGTTGTCCTTTCTGCTAATTGTCCTCCTTACACCCTTATTGTTTATCTCGAATTTACTTTACAACTTTTATTCGATATAAATGTTATTTCCATAATAATTCCATTTAAAATATTAAATTCTTCCCGAACTTTTAATTTAACTCATGTGTTCCACTCACCCTCCTGAAACCCTCCACTTACTTAGTATCATATACTATAGTCCAATATGTCTTTTTTAAAAAAAGAACATAATATAATTATCACAGAATCAAACAAATTGACGGACTTAAAACATAACATGGTGCCTCACTAAATATTATCAACCTTCACATATGAGTAACTGTTCCTCACTCAACAATCCATAAACCTTGCGCTCTCTATTATCTACGAATATATACTATATATAAAATATTATTTATTTACTATTTCTAACACCTTTTCAACAATTTTTACACTACTACTTGATATAACCAATATTATCTCATATATATATATATTTATACTATAAATCCAAATTCATTCATCAATGATACTAAACACTCTTTACAAGAATATTAAACCTTCTATTTACCTTCAATACTATATATAGTATTAAATAATAGTATAATATATAGATAATAATATATTTTTCATTACTATCTTATTCACTTAACTTCTATCTCATCAAATTATATATATTATTATATATATATATATATATAATACATCACCCATTTCCCCTTGAGTACCCTTATAACCCTCACTATACTAATATTCATATAGTGAGATATAATAACAGGAATACCATTACTATTCCATACCTGCTATATATACCTTATCTACTACTATAGCCCTTATATAATTATTAATATATATTAATAATACCTTAAACTGAATTTTTATATAAAATATTATATCCTCATGCCGCATTGCTTCTATACTATGCGGCAGTGAAGAAGTGTCTTTATGGCAAGTAATCTTTATAAGCGGCGGATACATCATCTGGATGAGGGAGGCATTGCATGTTGAGACCAACTGAAGCCAATGCCAGAGGTACGTCACTATCTCGTCAAACTATGCAAGTTGTCTAGCGGTTCGACAAAAGGAAGGAGTGTTCATTTGCAGTCGAAGCGCATAAAAGGAATTGAAGAATGCTAGAGAGCTGCAGATACAAAAAGTTTTTAGAATCGGCGAAAAAAGAAAAACATCACCAATTATTTATTCTTATGACTGGGAAGGCGGACTCTTCAAAGCATTCACTCTGTGAAAATGCTGCAGAAATGGAAAAACCGTTCAGCGGCGAACCTGTATTTTGACGATGACGTTGATCTTGATTATTCAGTTGATACATTGAACGGCCCGTTAGTCGCCAGTACTGTCTTTGAGCATATGAATTACTACTGTAGTTCGTTGCCAAAGAATTTGCCGGGCTGACTGCTTTTAGTGAACTGACTATGCCACTACAACAATGCCTTGCAGCAAACTGGGACAACGAGCATTTTCAGAAAATTATCGCTTTGTAAATACTAGTCTCCATTATAAATACGAGATGCCGTGTAGGAAAGTTGCGAATGGTATTAATGTGACTGGAAATCTATGATGTAGTAAGATGGAGAATTTTCACTAATGTATCTGAAGGCTATCACTGCGTTTGCTTGTATGAGTGTTTTGGATGTCTCAGAGCGAGTGTGCAACATTTTCGTTACTCGAGCTTTTGTCATCATTTTCTATATGACTTTCCCACGAACTGGCAACGAAAAATCGTTTCTGCAATGTAGGTCTGACCGCATTTCATGTTTTACCGCCCACAGGCCTCGAATATACATCGTTAACCATCTTCGACTAGCATATTTGAGCAATCTTAATACTTCCTAAGTGTAGGCTCCTCCTAAGTAATGGCGTTTGCCTGTGTACTATCTGATGATTCCAGATGCTGCAAACATGGGCGTTCCATGAGAGAATTGGACAAGTGACCGATTTGCTAATCAAGGGGGGTTTCTGTCGCAGCAATCAGTAGCTGTGAAATGTTTGAGCGTGCCAGCAATGTCGAAAAGGATTTTTACGTTAACAATAACAGGCATTACAATCAGAGGCCTGGCCGGAAACGACGTTAATTTGAAGGCACTGAATTCGGGCCAAGGGGGAATTTTTGCCTTTAAGAAGCTACGAGTAAGGTGAAAGGTACCCAAAAACGAGTTTAAGCTATCTACTTCAGCTTAAAACAGATCATCGCCTTGGCGTTGTCCATTGTAGATTAATTCTGAAATCACAGTGTAGTAATTCTTAAAACTAACACCGAATACTAATGTCGTTTAATTAAATCACTAAACTCGCTGCTTTCACTCTTTGTAAATAA
>JABUQX010132491.1:27500-37500 GCA_015478945.1 Trachelipus rathkii | reverse complement strand
ATAATAATAATAATATAATAATAATGATAATAATAATGATAATAATAATAATAATAATAATAATAATAATAATAATAATAATAATAATAATAATAATAATAATCATAATAATATTAATAATAATATTAATAATAATAATAATAATAATAATAATAATAATAATAATAATAATAATAATAATAATAATAATAATAATAATAAATAATATAATATTAATAAAACCAACAATAATAGTAATAATGTATGTAATATAATATAATAATATAATATAACATGTTATATCATTAACTAATTATTAATGTGTATCATTAATAAGCCAGCAATAATAACAAGAATGAGTTAATATTTAAAAATATTAAATGCTATAATAAAAATCAGGCTTAACAATATATCAGTGTATGTATGCATGTAATAAATCAATAATATGTCATGTTATTATCCTAGAACTTGTTGAAAACTCAATAATATTAATTATCATGAATAAATTATTATTAACTAATGCAATTATACAAAATATTTTTTATATTTATGTTTGAAAGTGAAAAAACACTTTACAGTCAATAGACAATATTGGCACTTAAGTTTACTGTTACCAGGAATGACAATACAGATGGCTAAAAATCAAATCATTGCTAGTCTTAAAGCAAACATATATTTTATCATTTATTTTGAACATTATATTTATATAAATATCATATAACATAAATATAACATAATATATATATATCATATATATATATAACATTCTATTTCTTAAGTATATATATAACATATATATAATTATAAATATATATATATATTTATATATATATATATATATAATATATATATAATATATATATATATAATAATATATATATATATATAATAAACTATGTGATCTATATAATATTAACAGCAAATATAGAGTAATTTATAACTATGTATTTCTATATGTCTGAAAAAATAATATATATATATATATAATATAATATATATATATATATATATATATATATATATATATATATATATATATATATATATATACTATATATATATATATATATATATATATATATTTATATATGACTTTGCAAATGCGTTTAGAAAATAATATAATTTAGTATATGATCCAAAAAACTTATGGTCCATTAAAAAAACTTTAGAAAGAGACGTTGTTATTATTTAGGAAAAAGGGTTATTTCCTGATTGCACTTCTTGGTGGTCCCTACAAGAAGAAAAGTATTCTCTTCCAGCGAATACCTCCGTATCATCCATCATATATTACAATGCTGTAAACTAGACTTGAAACATTCTTTTTGGGAACGTGGATAGCCTAGTGGATAAGGCGCCCGGTTACTGTTAACTCAGCGACGCGGAGTTCAGTATTCGAATCCCGCTGATGGAGAGTAAAATGTCCTTTGACTCATACATTTAGACTTCCAAAATTCGAATAAATTACATATATCCTTAATAAATCAAATGTAAATAAAAAATGTACATTCATTTTTCATTGTACTCTACAGGTAGTGTCTGGAACAAGCTTCCTATTCCTATTTTCTATACTTCATCTGATTTGCACACTTTCAAATATCGTTCATACGGACATTACCCTCTTATAAAAAGTCTGGATTTGATTTCTATAAGCACTTGTGGGTTGTGTGCATGCATATGGCAATTTTCGTTGCAAAGGAAGAGCCATGAAAAAAAAATGAAAACTTGATAATACAAACAAAACATTCTTTATGCTTAATTTTCTTTGATGTTTCTAATCCTTAAATATAACAGTTGTAACCATTAATTTTTAAGAAAATATGAAGCTACTTAGTTCAGAATCTATAGTAAGTGGTAAAATGAATACAATGGGTTACAGAGGCTTAATATAAAACCGTTATGAACACTAATCATTTTAATTCTCTCTCTCTCTCTCTCTCTCTCTCTCTCTCTCTCTCTCTCTCTCTCTCTCTCTCTCTCTCTCTCTTCTCTCTCTCTCTCTCTCTCTCTCTCTCTCTCTCTCTCTCTTATCGACCCTATTGATTCGAAGTTCGAACCAATATGAACGAACACTTATCATTCTAGAATGAAAGAATTAAATGTAAAATCATTTTAATTACTAGGCTCCTTTTACACTCATAATTGAAATGACTTTAAACTTGAAATAAATACAAATAAAACCTGTATTTAAAAACTCGTTTAATTTTTTTCATAATTTATACCAGCTCGTGGCAAAAAGCAAATTCCCAATAATTTTAATTTCGTGGTCATAAATGAAAAATCATTCAATTTTTTTTAAGATTCATCAAATTAATATGAAATTTTCGGAGTAAATATAATTGGGAGAGATACAAATCTTTTATATAAATCAATTTTTGTATACCCAATCGTTTTGCCGATGTTTACGGCAAAAATATAAAAAATTAGAAACTTTTCCCGTGAACAGCTGCAAAACAGTATGGTATACCATAAATGGATTTAAATAAAAGATGAGTATCACGCTCAAATATATTTATATATATATTCATAATGATTGGTTGAATATTAAAAAAGTTATCGAGATTTTTCATTTATTACTTTAAATAAAAATTTAGGGGAATCGGACTTTGCCACGAGCTGGTGTGAATTATAAAAAAAACTATATAATTTTTAATCGGTTGATCCAATAAATAAGTTACAATAATAAAATAATGTGCATCTTGCCCATATATACAAGCTTACAAAGTTTCATAATTGCGGTTAAAACTTTACAACCAAATATAAATGCAAAACTTAAATGTCTGTACAACATTCAACATTAGAAATGAATGGTTTGGGGGGGGGGGGAGTCCCTTAATATCAAAATACAGGAATGAAATTTACAATGCTTGTATTTTTTTACGAGTGGAACAAACTGGGAGAGTATGCATTACAAAATATATAAAAAAAATATATTTATTTTTGAGATACTCTAATATATATATATATATATATATATATATATATATATATATATATATATATATATATATATATATATATATATATATATATATATATATATATATATATATATATATATATATATATATATATATATATATATATATATATAATATATATATATATATATATATATATATATATATATATATATTTTTCTCCATATATATATATATATATCTATAAATATAAAAATATATATAAATATATATATATATATATATATATATATATATATATAATAACTATATATATATATATATATATATATATATATATATGTAAATAATATATATATATATATATATATAAATATATATATATATAAATATATATATATATAAAAATATATATATATATATATATATATATATATATATAATATATATATATATATATATATATATATATATATATATATATATATATATAACATTTTTCTCACCAATACTTAGCAACATATCCCGTAACATTTGTTCCCTTAGGTAAGTTACGTTATTCTGCAGGTTATTTGGAACTAAGTACCCGGTATACATAGCTGAAACAAATGAAAAAATAAATAAAATCAAATAATAAAATATTTTTCGTTTCCTTTTTCAATTTATTTAAGATACTCAAGAAATTTCTTTAAGGATATTTCTTGATGTTTGTTACAGCACAGTTAAAAGATTATCTTATTATATAATTTTTTTAACTTCTTTAAAATGTTTATTTGTCACTTGATAACTTACTAATAATTTTAATTCAAATATTTTTTGACAATAACTAATACATTGTATATAAAAACTAATGAGTCACAGTCACGTCAGAGTCGGAATCTGAGTAAGAGTCAGAGTCGGAGAGAGAGAGAGAGAGAGAGAGAGAGAGAGAGAGAGAGAGAGAGAGAGAGAGAGAGAGAGAGAGAGAGAGAGAGAATCAGAATCAGAGGGTCAACGACATATTACTCTTTCTTATTTTTAACTTTAATTTTATAAATTGAATTAAATAAAAATATATAAAATACATATAAGCAAAAAAAAAAATTTCAACTCACAAATTAAAAAAACTTTAAAAAAAATTTTCATTAAAATATATAAATTTTTACGTTACCGTTTGATGAGTTATAACAATTGGTATTAAATCACAAATTAACTTATAAATATATTTTTACATACAAGTTAATGCTTATAAATTGTTTCTAATATTATTTTACCAATGCATCAAGTTACTCTAATTCTAATATTTTTAGTACTTAATTAAATATGTTAATTCTTATATTATTTTACTTATTAGTTAAATTATTTTATTTATAATATCATTTAACTAATTAATTAAATTATATTAACTAATATTTTTGCAAAGTTACTCTAATTTTAATATTTTAGTACTTAATTAAATATGCCACTTCTTATATTTTACTAATTAGTTAAATTATTTTATTTATATCATTTAACTAATTAATTAAATTATATTAACTAATATTTTTGCAAATTAAATATATTATAATCCAAATAATTTTTTGATAGTTTATTAAATATATTAATCCTAAGTTTATATTATTGCTTAATTAAAATATTCTAATTAAATTATTTTTAAAAGTTAATTATACTATTCTAATGAATATTTTCGATTAATTAAATAAATTATACTAATTCTAATGGTATTTCATTAATTAAAAGTTTTATTAATTTAATTAATCAAATAATTCTAATTATTATATGATACAAGATCCTGAACTTGATTTTAATTCGAATATTTAATTAAATAACTAAATCAGTTTAACTTTAATATTTTACAAATTAATTAAATTATCACAGGCACTTATTCACTATTTAATTAAATATTCTATTTCTAATATTGCTTTACTAATTAATTAAATTATTCTTATTCAAATATTATTTTGCCTGTTAATCAAATTCTAATTCAAATATTATTTACTAATAAATTAAATTACTCTAATTGATTATTATTTTACTAATTAATTAAATTATTCTAATTCAAATATTATTTTACTAATTAATTAAATTAATCTAATTCAAATTTTATTTTCCTAATTAATTAAATTGTTATAATGCAAATATTATTTTGCTAATTAATTAATTTTATATAATTCAAATATTATTTTACTAATTAATTAAATTATTGTAATTCAAATATTATTTTGCTAATTAACTGGATCATTCTTATTCAAATATTATTTTACTTGTTAATTAAATTATTCTGATTCAAATATTATTTACTAATTAATTAAATTATTATAATAAATATTTTCGGCTAGTTAATTAAATATACTAATTCTACTTTCAGAACATTACCTAATAAAACTTTTCTAATTCATCTATTTTGATAAATTAATTACATTATTCTAATAAATATTTTTGACATTAATTAAATTATACTAATTCCAATATTATTTTACAAATTAATTAAATAATCTAATTCTAATTTTATTTTAAATTAAATGATTTTAATTCTAATACTTCATCAATTAATTAAATTATTCTGACTAATATTTTTACAATTAATTATAATGTTCTAACCCAAATATATTTACTAATTTACAAAATTAATTAAATAATCTAATTCTAATATTTTACTAATTAAATATTTTAATTCTAATATTTATCAATTAATTAAATTATTCTAACTCCAATATTTTACAATTAGTATAATAGACTAAAAGAAATATTCTGTAACGAACAAATATATTAATTCTGATATTAGTTTATCAATTAATAAAACTATTTTATTTCCAATATTCTTTTATTAATTGGTTAAATTATTCGAATTCAAATATTTTCATAACTTAATTATGCTATTATAATTAAAATATATTTTACAATTTAATTAAATATAGTAATTCTAATATTATTTTAATTATTAATTAAATTATTCAAATTCTACTATTTATTACAATTTAAATATATTTTTCCATCAAATATTTTCAACTAATTAGTTAAATTATTATACTAATTCTAAAATTATTTTACAAATCAATTGGATATTTCTAAAAGTAATATTAATTTTGATAATTAATTTACGTTGTAATTAATATAATTATATTAATTAATTAAATTATCCTGATTCTAATATGATTTTCATAATAACTTTGAATGTTAAAATTTTTATATTCTACGAATTAATTAAATAATTCTAATTTCAAATAATTTTACCAATTAATTATTTTAATTCTAATATTATTTTACTAATTAATTAAATTATTTTAAATCTAATATTATTTATTTTACCAATTAGTTAAATTTTTTAAATTCTAATTAACTATATTATTATAATTTTAATTAAAATTTTTAAATAGATTTAGTTAGTAAAAATAATGAGGTGTTTTCAATTTCATTACCAATCGGGAATATAAATTAATATTAGTATTATGTAGGGATAACAAGAGACACAATATAGTGTTACAATTAATAACCCCTTTTCAAATATAAGGAAAATTAATCATATATATATATATATATATATATATATATATATATATATATATATATATATATATATATATATATATATATATATATATATATATATATATATATATATATATATATATATATATATATATATATTGAAATTGTTTTCTTTTATGAATATTGAACTATGCAATGTAAATATTATTTATTTATATTATTAAAATAACTTAAATTGAAATTTTTAATCTCTGAATAATGCTACCCGTATATCAAATTTTGTGTAGGAAACTTTTCATGAGTCTTAGAAATCAAAGAATGATTCTTATTTAATTTTTAAATACATATATAAAACTAAATTAAAAATAAAAAATAAATTGAAATTAAAATTTAAAAAAAAGTCGCCCAAAATTTTTGTTGCTCCTTAAATTTTAAAAATTTTTTGTGGGTTTTTTAAATACGAACAAAAATGGGTGGAATTTCATACCAAAAAGTAGCCAATGAACTGCAAATTTAATTAAAGCTTGCAAATGAAATGAAAAAAAAGAGAAAATATTGTTATTGGTTCGTGTGGAAGAGAGGAGTCATATGATTCTCATGACGGTGTTGGAATCAATTTCAATCTTTATTCACAAAACAGCCGGGGTAGGGGGTCGGGGGTCGAAGGTCGGGGAGTTGGGTCGGGGTCGGGGGTCGGGGGGGTGGGGTCGGGGTCGGAGGTCAGGGTCGAGGTCGGGGTTGGGGTCAGAGTCAGTCAGAGTCAGAGTCAGAGTCAGAGTCAAGTCAGAGTCAGAGTCAGAGTCAAAGTCAAAGTCAGAGTCATACTCAGAGTCAGAGTCAGAGTCAGAGTCAGAGTCAGAGTCAGAGTCAGAATCAGAGTCAGAGTCAGAGTAAAGGTCAAATTCAAAATCAAAGTCAGAGTCAAAGTCAGAGTTAATAGTTAGACCCAGAGTCAGAGTCAGCTTTGGAAACAAAAATCTTAAAAAGGAATTGGAGGGGAGAAGGAGTAGCAGTTAAAAATTCCAAGAAATAAAAATCAAATTCGGAAACTTGAATTTCAATTTTTATTTACATTTGAATAGATTTTGTTAATAAGAATAATTAAATAAATTTATTCAAACATTATGTGTGCTATTATTATTATTATTATTATTATTATTATTATTATTATTATTATTATTATTATTATTATTATTATTATTAATAATTATTATTATGATTATCATTATTATTATTATTATTATTATTATTATTATTATTATTATTATTATTATTATTATTATTATTATTATTATTATTATTATTATTATTATTATTATTATTATTATTATTATTATTACCATAAAAGTAGCAACGACAGTATAATACAGGCATATTTCTAGCCCCAACCTCAAACTTCTCATCAAACTTGCGTATTTGCTCCTGTCAAAAATGGGACATCTTTAAACTCTCTGTTAGTTATGTAATCTCTTGGGTTGGTATAAAATTTTCCTAAAGTTTAATCCAGTGTCATTGAAAGTTTGAATTGTGGGTGAACATCCTCTGAATCCTAAAAGGCCCATTTTCCTATCTGATCTCTATAAAAACAAAATAAAAAAAAAATTAAAAAAATAAGCAATTTAATTTGTGGAAATGTTATTCATCTGTGAAGGGGTAAACTTTGTAATAGTTTGTTCCAGAGTTTAGGAAGATATGTGGTGAATAAACGAACTTGCTTCATCAGTTTAGAAATAAGTAAATTAAGTAAATAAGGTTTCTCCTGAGTTAGGGAAAGACACGTTACCCTGGATAAAGATGAAAGTGGAAGATAAACAGATTATGCAGAAGGATCTGATTCAGGAACAATGATAAATAAGAAAGATATAAGTTATGGTACTGATATTTAAAAGTAATGATTTATTTTATAAATATATTTTAATTCTAACTATCTTAACACGAAAGGAATTATTGTATTTTACTAGGAATTCATTTAGTATATGAGGGAGACTAATAATTTATAATAGTTATGAGGATATAATAATACTTTTGCGTAGCTACGTTATATTCTTTTCAGAATTTATTTACACCTATATCCATCCTCTTCATTTGTCAACTCCTACCGTTTAAAATTACAACTTTTTTTAATTATATTTACTGAAATAATGTACATAAATTAATACGATTAATAAGTCTGTACAACTATATACCATGAAAAGAAATTCAAATTAGGACTTACTGAAAGAGAATGTCCTGCAATTATAGCTCTTGGAAAGGTACTTTTCTCATACAATCAGAAGTATTTGTTCTTCAGATCCTTATATATCACATCAACATATTTCTCATAGTATTCAGTGGCATAAGTTGAATCTTCATCAAAGGCCCAGTGATCTAAAGCGGACCCACTTTCAGCTATGACACCTCGAAACAGATCTGTAATATAAATATATTTATATATATATATATATATATATATATATATATATATATATATATATATATATATATATATATATATATATATATATATATATATATATATATATATATATATATATATATATATATATTTATGTAAAAAAATATATATATATATTTATATATATATATATATATATATATATATATATATATATATATATATATATATATATATATATATATATATATATATATATATATATATATATATATATATATATATATATATATTTATATATATATATATATATATATATATATATAATACCTATTATAATTCTGGTCCGGTAAAGATTCTGTAGTTACTAATACCGAAATAAAGCAGAATTGTCGTCAAGTTGATAGTTTTTTGCTGCATTTGAGCTCGATCGATACCAGGATGTTGATCGATACCCGACTCATCATGCATCTACATTATATACATTATGCATCCCACATCATGCATCACACATTATCTCATCGATATTCACAATGTTCACCCAGTTATGGATAGTGTTTAAAAATTTTAATTAAAGGCATGTTATTTTTATTTTAAAAATAGAAATTTCTCTAGATTTTCATCATTAAGTCTGTTACTGTTTTCACAATACTTGCGCCACTAAACAAATGTCAGCATGGAATATTTCTGAGAGAATAATAACTAACAATTTTATTAATCTTATTCTATTCATCGTTACCACATGATATCAAGGAAATTTATTTCATCATTTACAGCAGAATCAGTTATATTTTGTTCTTGACCTTCATGCAGAGTTGGTTCATAAATTCTTTATATATATATATATATATATATATATATATATATATATATATATATATATATATATATATATATATATATATATATATATATATATATATATATATATATATATATATATATATATATATATATATATATATATATATATATATAAATATATATATATATATATATATATATATATATATATATATATATATAACTGTATATATATATATATATATATATATATATACTATATACTATATATATATATATATATATATTTATATATATATATATATATATATATATCATTTTCTGCTCAATTCTTAATAACTTCAATCGGCTTAGAGATCGATTAAGCAATATTGCTTTTCATTAGCAGAATCTAGAGAATTTGAAGAAAGAGACTGAAAGTAATGAACATTGAAAT
>JABUQX010132491.1:12500-22500 GCA_015478945.1 Trachelipus rathkii | reverse complement strand
CAACCCCAATTTTCGGCAGCCTGGTTTGGCAACCCTTCGAAGGTTGCCTTAAGCACAATTTGCGTAAGCAACCGTTGTACGTATTTCCCCCCTATTGTCCCCTATTTTTCGACCATGGGTCAATTTTTTGCCCACGGTAATTTTGATCTTCATTTAGGGGGCTTAGCCCTATTTTTTGATGTCTTAACCTTTTTTGTCCTTCCCCTTTGCTCCAAAGCTTGACAGATACCATGGGTCAATTTTGACCCACGTTAATTTTTTGTCCTTCATGGGTCAATTTTGACCCACGGTAATTTTTGGCCACCCTTTAGGGGCTTAGCCCTTTTTGATGTCTTAACCTTGTTTGACCATGATATTTAGGCCTTGACCTTGCCATATACCATGGGTCATTTTTGGCCCACGCTAATTTTTTACCCTCTCGTGGCCCACCCGTCACATATTTCGTTAACTTGAACGCATGTATGGATCTATCTAACTTGAACACCTACACACACACACACACACACACACACACACACACACACACACACACACACACACACACACACACACACACACACACTTACACTTATACACACACACACACACTTATACACACATTCACTATGACACTTATACACACATTCACTATGACACTTACATTTACCCATATACACTTACATTTACACTTATACACACGTACAAACACACTGCCAACCCTTTGGTCGTCCATGGGTCAATTTTGACCAACGGTAATTTTTTATCCTTCCTTTAGGGACTTAGCCCTTTTTGATGTCTTAACCTTGTTTGATCATGATTTAACCTTGACCCTGCCATATACCATGGGTCAATTTTGACCAACGGTAATGATAGCTTTGATGGTTCCCAATCACCGTAAAAAAAAGAAGTATCTAGGGATGTTCTATTAGTGTTCTATGAGTATTAGATGAGTGCTAGGTGAGTGCCAGGTGAGTGCCAGGTGAGTGCCAGGTGAGTGCCAAGTGAGTGCCAATGAGTGCCAAGTGAGTGCCACATAGTGCCAAGTGAGTGCCACATAGTGCCAACTGAGTGCCACTTTTTTCAAGCCTTTTCTAGCCTCCCCTGAGCCTAGAATAGCCCTAATATGGGTGTCTACCCCTATGTTATAAGGTATGAGGATTCGATTGGTGTATATTACAACCTGATAGGATGCTTCCTACTATGAGTTAGTCTTTTTCTATCACTTATAGCCTATATATATATATATATATATATATATATATATATATATATATATATATATATATATATATATATATCTCTCTTTATCTAATATAAATATACACACACACATACCTACACACAGACACTATGACACTTATACACACATACACCATGACACTTATACACACTATGACACTTATAAACACTCATAGACACTTACATTAACGCATAGACACTTACATTCACACCCACACACAGATACACTTACGTTTACACTCACACACTCGATATTTTGATGCCTCAGCTTTCCTCAGCTTTGATGCCTCAGCATTGATGCCTCCAACTTTGAAGGTTCATCTTTGACTCATCTTTGATGCCATCATCTTTGATACCATCTATATTGATGATTCATCTTTGGTGAAATCATCTTTGATGGGCTCATCTCTACCCTTTTCTACCTACACCAAAGAACATAGCTAATGATGTCTTTCCCTAGTTCATAAGCGTACCAACAGGGTGCCGCATGCGCCCCTCCGCTCGAGGCCCGACAGCCACCCGCAGGTACGACCCGCCGCGTCCGCCCGCCGCGTCCCCCTTACGCCGCGTTCCGCGTTCCCGCCGCCGCGTGCCGCAGGCGCAATATTACCCGCCCGCCGCGTGCGCCCGCAGGCACAATATTCCCGCGCGAATGAAAAATATATATACTATAAGTCATTCATTTTTATTTCATACTTAAACATTTCAAAGAATTTCTTTTCAAATATACTATGAGTCATTCATTTTTATTTCATACTTAAACATTTTTATTAAAAACATTTTCGCGAACCTAAAACTGTAACTCATTACAGACCTATTATTAAACATCTATTTATTAACATGATTTTTTACTTAATACTTTTTACTTAATACTTTTTAATTTATAAATTTTTAAAAATTGTATGTAAGAAGAAAAAAATCCAGAGTGTCTGATATATAAACATTTTATTTTACTACAATTGTACGAAATTTTATTAAAAACATTACATACCTTAAAGCAGTAAATCAGTAAATCAATAGAGGTGTTACATAGCAACAAGGGGTTAGTATGCTTTTGTTTTACTGTTTTACTGCTTTAACTCATGTTTTACTGCTTTAACTTTCTGCTTTACTGCTTTAACTCATATACATTACATACCTTAAAGCAGTAAATCAGTAAATCAATAGAGGTGTTACCTAACACCTAAGGGATTAGTATGCTTTTGTTTTACTGCTTTAACTGCTTTACTGCTTTAACTCACTGCTTTACTGCTTTATCACATACATTACATACCTTAAAGCAGTAAATCAGTAAATCAATAGAGGTGTTACCTAACACCAAAGGGATTAGTATGCTTTTGTTTTACTGCTTTACTGCTTTAACTTTCTGCTTTACTGCTTTAACTTTCTGCTTTACTGCTTTAACTTTCTGCTTTACTGCTTTAACTTTCTGCTTTACTGCTTTAACTTTCTGCTTTACTGCTTTAACTTTCTGTTTTACTGCTTTAACTCATATATTTATTAACATTACGTTTTTTATTTTGTTTTAATACTTTTTATTTTTATTCTTTTTATTTTATTTTTATTCTTTTTATTATTTTTATTTATTTTTATTATTTTACTTTTATTCTTTTTATTATTTTTATTTATTTTTATTATTTTACTTTTATTTTATTATTATTATTTTATTTTTATTATTATTATACTTAGTGCTATTTACTTCATGCCTATTGTTATTATCATTTAGCACACACACACACACACACACACACACACACACACACACACACACACACACACACACACACACATATACACACATTCACTATGACACTTATACACACATTCACTATGACACTTACATTTAACCATAGACACTTACATTTACACTTATACACACATTCACTATGACACTTATACACACATTCACTATGACACTTACATTTACCCATAGACACTTACATTTACACTTATACACACATTCACTATGGCACTTACATTTACCCCTAGACACTTACATTTACACTTACACACACACACACACACACACACACACACACACACACACACACACCCAGTCACACACAGATTTACTTACACTCACACACAGATTTACTTACACACACAGATTTACTTACACTCACACAGATTTACTTACACTCACACACAGATTTACTTACACACACTCACTTACACATATAACGTATAATTTATTAAAACATTTTATGTTTTAATTAAACACGTACATTTATATTACTCATTCAAGTATAATTTATTAAAACATTTTTTGTTTTAATTAAACACGTACATTTATATTACTCATTCAAATATAACTAAAATTATTTCAAAGTTTCTTAAAACTTCTATAATAAATCAATCATTATCTTTGAGCAAAGAATTTATTATTAACTGTTAATACTTTTTGTTTATAAATTTTATAACTATCAAGTTTTAAAATAACTTTTACTAAAATTTTATGAAATTTTATTAAAAACATATATTTTACGTACCTTAAAGCAATAAATCAGTAAGGTCAGCCCCTAACACCCCTCTACACCAAGCTATGTCACGTTTTGTTCTATTGACTTACTGCTTTACATCATCTTTAGCCATGTAATAAGTATAAAAATAACAAAATAAGTTCTTCTCGGCTAACATAACATGTATTTTATTAAAATCTTTCTAAGTTCTTATTTAAAAATAACAATTATTCGCTTACATTTATATTATTCGCTCGATGTTAACTAAAAATATTTCAAAGTTTTTTAAATAATTCGGATTTTCTTTATTATTATTATTATTATTATTATTATTATTATTATTATTATTATTATTATTATTATTATTATTATTATTATCTATGTACATTGACAATCCATCACGAAGCCACAATAACCCGCACTCATACAGATACGAAACTGACCTCTCTCTGTAAAATGTGTTGTGATAATCCTTTTTGTATCCCAGGGCGATTTAGGCCTAATTCAGGTCAAATATATTTCAAACTGACCTTTTTCTGTAAAAATGGTGCAATAACTACGTTAGGTCTAAATTTAAGCCTAAATTTAGGATAAGCCTTTGTATCACAGGCGGATTTAAGCCTAATACAGGTCAAAAGGTAATTCCAGTATAGACAAGAATCAGAATCAATGTTATTATTTTATAAATATATTTCAAACTGAAACATGCTGGATCGGTAAGATCCTTTAAGCAGGTAAATAAATATATATATATCTTGTGAGTGGACGGAGTAATCCTTATCTCTATATGACCTCGTATGTGATTGGTCGAGAATTATTTTATCGCTTTTTGGTTTTAAGGTATGAAAAACATGTTTTTTCATATCCTGAACCCCTCCTGATTGGATAGAAAAATTATATTTGAGCAGGCGGATGTTTTAGACCCAAACTCATTTTAAAATCATACTTGTTTTAGCTGTTAAGCGGTGCACAAGCTCTCTGGTTTGTAATAAAAGTGTTCTATTTTCACTAAGTGTATATCATGAATCACCTTAACAAGTATACCTCAATCCAAGACATTATCCAGTGGGAAATCAAGATCCCCGGAAGTAGGGTTTCATTCTTATATAAAAGAAAACCCGATGGATTTGAATTTTTCAAGTGTGCTACCCAATCACCCTGTTATAATACCAAGCGTATTTTCGTGAGTCCAGATGAATTACTTTGTATATGTAATCACACTGAAGAGTGGCTTGCAGAATACTTTAAACCAAGCTCAGCTTTAAACTGGACCGAAACAGTTATTAGCCTGTGCGAAGAAACCAGCGATAAGCAACTTACTCTAGCATTTTATAAACATCAAAACATAATCAGTTTGGAAGTTAGATTATGGGAGAGAAATAATGAAACAGCAGTATTTGAACCTACATCATTTGGATTCTACATTTCAGGCCTAGCGCAGATGAAATATATGTTAGAGGTACGTAAGCGAATGTTAATACAGATGAAGAAGACATATGTGTTATCTAATTACGTAACCGTAATTCATTACATGTTATACCAAGAATACTACGCATTTAAGAAAACCCTGATTGATGATCCTACGCACATCATCGATCGCTTCCTAAGTTCTATAGACGTACAGAAATTCATTTATCTACTTAGAAACCAATGGCAGGAAAGTATTTATGCAGGTGATCCAGAATGTAAATATACTATGATATCTGAGCGGGAACTTTTTACGTATGTGTTAACTGAAGGTATTACTGAGATACGAAACTATATCATCGATAATGATATAAATGATTGGCATATTTGCAAAGATTTAGAGAGTTTTAATATAAAATAGGCGTAAACATCATGTGTAAAATGTATGTGGAAGTGTTATATATAATAATATTCCTGTATTATATTTAATGTGAACCTTATATATATATATATATATATATATATATATATATATATATATATATATATATATATATATATATATATATATATATATATATATATATATATATATATATATATATAAACATTGTAAATATATTTAACACTCTTGTATATATATATATATATATATATATATATATATATATATATATATATATATATATATATATATATATATATATATATATATATATATTATTTTATATTTATATATATATATATATTTGAAGTTAAATATTTGTAAGTAAATGATTATTAAATTTCTAATTATATAGTAAAGTTTTTATTATCCTTATTTTTACTTTCTTAAATAAATATTTACATGTATGTTAAGAGTTTAAATAAACGAAACTTGGGCTCAGGATATGAAAAAACATGTTTTTTCATACCTTAAAACCAAAAAGCGATAAAATAATTCTCGACCAATCACATACGAGGTCATATAGAGATAAATTATCAAGTCACTCAAGAAAGGTAAGCATTTCCTTCTTACCTGCTCAAAGGATCTTACCGATCCATCATTTCAGTTGGAAATATATTTATAAAATAATAACATTGATTCTCGATTCTTGTCTATACTTAGAATTACCTTTTGACCTGGTATTAGACTTAAATCCGCCTGTGATACAAAAAGGGCTCATCCTAAATTTAGGCCTAAATTTAGACCTAACGGCAGTTATTGCACCACATTTTACAGAAAAGGTCAGTTTTGAAATATATTTTGACCTGGAATTAGGCCTAAATCGCCCGGGGTAAAAAGGATTATCCTACAACACATTTTACAGAGAGAAGTTTCGTGTCTGTAAGGAGTGCGGGTTGTTGTGTTTTCTCGTGATGGATTGTCAATGTGAGAATGGGTAATAATAATAATAATAATAATAATAATAATAATAATAATAATAATAATAATAATAATAATAATAATATGGCAAGAAAGTCAATTATTCAAAACTTTAGTATTACAGTCAGTATGTAAATGTAGTGGGTAATTATTATTTAAAATAAGAACAGAAGATTTTATCAAAATACATGTTTATAATAGCCGAAGAAACTTTATTTTATTGACCTGCTGCTGACCACGATGATGTAAGCAATAATCAGCCAGAGCAAAAGGCGTGACATGCTTGTAGAGAGTGTTAGGGCCGACATACTGATTTATTGCTAGGCACGTAAATATGTTTTTAATAAAATTTCATAAAAATTTTAGTAAAGACCATTTAAAACGATGAATATAAACTTTATAGGCAAAAAGTGATAACGGTCAATAATAAATTCTTTGCTCAAGACAATGAACGATTTGTATAAGTTTTAAACGCAACTAATTTACAGACCATATTTGAATGAGTATGCTAAATATTGCGTGTTGAAACAAACGAAAATGTTTTAATAAATTCCCTTAGTTATATGTCAATAGTGTGTGCCATTAACCAATAAATCTGTATTATATATCATAGTGAATGTGTCAATATATAATGTAGTGTGTGTCAGAAAAGCAAATCTGTGTGTGGTGTAAATGCAATGTGAAGTCTTCAAATAAATGCGATGATATAGCATAATCTCTGTGATATTAATAGCAAATCTGTGTGGGCTGAAGTATTGTGTGTGTGTGTGTGTGTGTGCTGTGTGTGTGTGTGTGTGTAGTGTAAATGTAGGGTAATCTCAGAGGTAAATGTAGTGCCCATAGTGGTATTGTGTATGAGTGTGAAATATGTGAGTATGATCTGGAAGCAAATGGCAGTGATATAGTGGTGTGATGTATAAGTGTCATAGTGAATATAGTGTATAAGTGTAAAATATGAACATCTATGAGCAAATATGTAAGTGTCATAGTGAGAATGTGTGACCATAAGTGTCATAGTGAATGTGTGTACAAGTGGGCAGTATTGATGTGTGTGTGTGTGTGTGTGTGTGTGTGTGTGTAACTAAATGAAATAATAGCAATAGGCATGAAGTAAATAGCACCGTAATAATAATAAAAATAAAAATAATTATAATAAAATACAGAAATAAAATAATAAAAAAGTAAATAAAAATAGTAAAAGAGCAAAGCAAAATAATAAAAAACTGTTTAAAGCATATGAATCTGTTTTAAATGAAAGAATAAAAATAAAAGTGATAAAAACAAAATAAGACGTGTGTTAATAAATAACATGGTTAAAGCACGGTAAGGCAGAAAGTTAAGCAGCAAACGAGAGTTAAAGCGTAAAGCAGAGAGTTAAACGGTAAAACGAAGATAAAGCGGCAAGCGAAAGTTAAAGCAGTAAGCAGAAAGTTAAAGAAACGATAAAGCGGTGAAACAGGCGTATATCCGCTGGGTGTTCAGGTAACACCTCTATTGTTACTGCGATTTACTGCTTTTGAAACCATGTGTGTAATGTGGTTAAACGATAAGCAGTGAGTCAAAAACGTGAAACGAGGTTGAAAGCAGTGAGCAAGCTGCCCAGCTCCCGCCCAGGTGTTGAGTAACACCTCTATTCTTTTCTGATTTGCTGATTTGGGAAACCAGCAAACGTATGATTACAAGCAGTAAAGCTGAGATTAAAGCAGTAAAGACCTGAGTTAAAGCAGTAAGGCAGTGAGCAAAGCATGCCTTGCTGTTACTATGTATTACCTCTATTGTTTGCTGATTTACTGCACAAGGTAATATTAAGTATATATGTTTTTAATAAAAGTTCGTACAATTGTAGTAAAATAAAATGTTGCTATATCAGGTACTCTGGACCACAACAGCACATACAATTTTTAAAAATTTTAAGTAAAAAGTATTAAGTAAAAAAATGATAAGCTGAAAATGTGTTAATAAACATATGGTAAATAATAGATTTAACAATGAAGATACAGTTTAGATTCACTGAAAAATATTTTAATAAAAGCTATGTTTAAGTATGAAACAAAAATGAATGACTCTCATAGTATATTTGAAAGGAAATTCTTTGAAATGTTTAAGTATGAATAAAATGGTGACTTATAATATGCTATATTTTCATTCGCGCGAAATGTACCGCGGACGTACGCGGCGCCGCCTGCGAGGCTCGGCTGCGAGTCACAGCGGCGAATCACGGCTGCGGGGCCAGGTGGCAGGTATGCGGGCCAACAGCTCGATGAGCAGCCACCTGGCTGTACGCCTTGAGAGCTTTGGGGAAAGACATCAGCAAACCAGCTATGTTCTTTGCCAGGTAAGAAAAGGGTAGAGATGAGCCATCAAATATGAGATGAATCATCAATATAGATGGTATCAAAGATGACGGCATCAAGATGAGTCATCAAATGGGCCTTCAAAGTGGGCATTATGCTGAGGCATTATGCTGAGGGCATCGAGGACAGGCATCAAACGAGACATCCAAGGAAATATCGGTGTGTGAGGTGTAGGCGTGAAAGTGCCACTCTGCTGTGGTAGAGCTGGTGCTGACTGTCCGCTGCGTTGGCCTAACTGAAAGTGTCCTATGGAAGTGGCCTTATAAATGGCTCATGGTGTATAAGTGTCGCCAGTGATGCTGTGTATAATGTCATAATACTCCATGAAACAACCTGTAGTATGATATTGCAAGTAACATCATATATATATATATATAACTAATAATATATATATATAACATAATAACATATATATATATATATAATAATAATAATATATATATATATATATAACCTATATATGCTATATAACATATATATATATGTATATGTATATATGGGCTATGAGGTGATGAAAGACTGGCTCATAATAGGAAGCATCCTAGCAACTTGTAATATACGCCAATCGAATCCTCGCCTGCTATGGCCCTAGGGTGGTGCCATATTAGGGTGTTACAGGATCGGGGAGGCTAGAAGGCGAAAAAGTGACTCATTGCCTTTACGTGGCGATCGCGGCTCCGTGGAACACCGATGAACTCGTGGCGCTCGCGGCATCGGAGACCCACCTGCCCGCTGGCGCGCATCTACCGGATGGACACTCATACCGCATCTAGGTGCTTCTTTACGGTAGGTGAGACCATCAAAAGCAAATCAGTGCCAACGTGGTCAGAAACCAGCCATGGTATGCCTGGCTGAGGTCAGGCTTTGGTATCGTGGTCAAGCGGGTTAAGATCAAAAAAAAAAAGGCTAAAGTCGCAAAGGAAGGACCTTGCCGTGGTCAAACCAGGCCCATGGACGACCAGGCGGCGTGTATTTGTACGTGTATAGTATTGAAATAGCCGAGGTGTGTAATGAGTAAATGTAGTGTCATGGTAATGTGTGTATGGCTGTCGCCGAGCAATTGTGATGGCTATATGTGTGTGTGCTGTGTTTGTGTACCCATGAGAGTGCTGGTGTATTAACCGTGTGTGTGTGATATTGATATTGATGATGATAATATGGAAGTGTTCAGGGTTGGGATAGATCCATACATGCGT
>JABUQX010132490.1:0-20000 GCA_015478945.1 Trachelipus rathkii | reverse complement strand
TTCTCAATAAACACTCATTCCTTTTTCCTTTGCACGCCATTTGCACTCTTCTCTTTACACACTCGCACACTCTTTTACAAGCAAAACTGCAAATGCCCTTCTTCTGCTGTACGGCCTTAAAATACTGCCAAAGACACTTCTTCCGCCATTATAGGAAACGCTGTAATATACTATAATATATTATATATATATATATATATATATATATTATATTATTATATTATATATATATATATATATATTATAATATATAATATAATATAGAAAGATATATATTATTATATATATATATTATATATATATATTATATATAATTATATATATTATATATATATATATATAATATATAATATAATAATATATATATAATATATAATATATATATATATATTTATATTATATAATTATAGATATATACTATATATATTATATATATATTTATATTATAATATATATATATATTATATATAATATTTATATAGATAATAGATATTATATTATATATAGAAATTATATATTATTATTAGGCCCCGTTTATGTTTTAAGACTCCGTCATTTTGATTTTTTTTTTTTTTTTTTAAACATATTGCTTAGTATATGATACTAACAATTAATTTCAGGGTGATGGACATGATTCAAAATTCGAAATATTTAAATAATTATTTAAAAAAATCTTACATTAGATCATATAAAAATTTTAAAAAATGAATATCTCGAAAATACGACACTGTACAGAAAAACCATAATTAAACATCATTTGAAATACATGACGTTATATAAAGCTTATTACAAAAATGTAAAAACAAAAAAAAAAAAAAAATATTTTTTTTTTCATAAATGAAATTATCTCGAAAAAGTACAACACTTACAGAAAAACCAATTACATATTGTGAATCACGTGTAAATTTATACAAAAAATGTAAAAAAAAAATAAAAATAAAAAAAATTAATAAAAAAAAAAAACAAAAAAAAAATTATGGGACCTCGAGCCGACGGCGGACAGAGGGGGACGTTATTCCATACCCCGTAGGGGAGGGCGGTATGAGGAAACCCCCTCGACACCCTAAATACAAAGAGTGGGGTTCCGGAACCCTCCCGTAGGGGGAATAGTCCTACCTAGTTAACGTTCCCCCGGAAGCGAGAGGACCCTGAGAACTCCTGCGCCATCTTTGCGGTTGGACCCTTGGGTATTCCTTTAGTTAAAAAAAAAAGAAAAAAAAAAATTTAAAACTGACGAAGTCGTAAAAAACTAACTGGTCCTATATTTTTCGAATCATGTCCGTCACCCCTTAAATTGACTGTTAGGATCATTTACTAGAAATATTATGCGAAAAAAAAACAAAAATGAAATAAGAATCAAAACTAACGGAGTGTGTGTTACATCCCTCTTTCTCCTTGTTATATATATATAAATTTATTCTATAATAGAGTATTACCTTATTATAAGGGAGTGATTAGCTTACTTCGTATGGATATTAGATACCTAGATATATTAATATTACCCTGTTTAAATTATATATAAATATATATTTATTATATATACCTTTAAGGAGGTTGATGATAGTGTAATATAAGTAATTATATTAATAAAGAAGTAGTGCAATAGATATATATATGATTTATATCAGTTATCCACTATATATGACTATAATATATATATATATATATATATAATATATATAATATATATTATATATAATGATTATATTTATATGAGGTGATTAGTACTTGTCACCTATCTTATCATGGAAAGGGCAGAAGTCTAATTTGAAGAACGCAAATAATTATTATTTGAAATTTGAATTTAAATGAAAAAAAGTATAAACCTAAAGTTACATTATTCACTTCTACTGATCAAAAATAACAAAATAATATAATTAATTAGTTATTTCGAAATGTAGTGTAGAAGTGTAGGAACAGAATAGCCACAAACATTGTTACGACATAGAAACTGGTAAACTGACAATAAGTAAAGTAAAGTAAAAGATAAAGTAAAGTACAGTAAAGTAATTGTTAAAGTTATATAGTAAAGTAATAATTGTCAAAGTAAAGTAACAGTAAGGTGGCTGATAGTTAATTATATATCGGATTAATTACGACGTCGTGATATAGCCTTAACATCGGCACTACTTAATTCCACATGTAGACAATGAACACACACTAGCATAATATACTTTTAACGTCTGAGTGCGACTTAAGCGTAGATGTGTAATAATATGAATATATGCTCGAGCATTCTCTCTGCATCTCATATCTCCTAGTCTTCGTAGTACCCATGGGTCCTCCTCGCTGCTAGTGGCTGTATTGTCTACCAACTGAGCTTAGACGATGCGTTGAGATCCATTTGGTGCTTGAGCCTGGTCGCCGTAAACCGACGTGACGTCATTTCCCGCTACCTACGTTGTTCGCAGAATATAATTTTATGGTGATGTGTAATAATATGTTGTCGGTTTCGTTTTCCACGCGTGTTTGCTGGCACCTTGGCAAGTAATGCATAACCCTTGTAAAAACATGACAGTAAAATCGGAACTATTTACTGAGTCCTCTGCTAAGTAAAATTGTGTGGGAGCTCCCATTTTATTTAATTTTCATTGAATATTCAATTGCGAAATATAATTTTTAAGAAACCTGCCAAGTCACTTAAATTGCTACTATCCAAAATCCTTCCGCCATTAATAAATGAATATAACCTCTTAAAGCGAAGGCCAGAATAATTAATATCATCCTGTGAGATTGTTTTATCAGAATACTTGGTTATATTTGTTTTTCCTTCCACTGCGATTGTAATGCGCGACGATCTGTGTCTCGCCTGAGAAAGTGAGACGCTTTAAATTTATTTTATAATATATCTATAAAATTTATCTTAAAGCAGAGTTATTTACATTAACATATTAATCTTGAAAACTATCATCGGGTAATTTGCTACGCTATCGAGTATACTGGTATAACAAAGAGTGAATCACCGTCCAGATCATCTAAAGAGTTATAATGTAATTAGTATTATGTCTTATTGATTCATTATATATTAACAATATAATATATTCATATTAGTTAACAATCTAAACAAGCGAGCCAAAGAAATAAAAGGTATATATATCTATATAGTATGACACGTCTCTAATACTGTAGATTATAACTCCAATGATGAGCTCTAATGATTTATTAGATTAGGTCATTAATAATGAAGGAATAGCCCGAATTAGTTACAATATTATTTTGAGCTATGTCCATTATATATATAGGATCCCTATATATAATATATATATATATATATATATATATATATATATAACTTTGGGTAGAAACTAAAACCTAATCCCAAAACGTTTAACAAAAATTTGCTTTTTATCAAATTTCGTATAGTTTGATGACTATCTTGAGTGCATATCATCCTCACCGGTACTCCGAAACCACACTAAATATGTGGAGCAGGAATAAATAAACGAGAGTAGTAGTATAAAGAGTTTTTTAATGCAGGTAATAGTGTAACTAATCTTAAAATATTTTAACCCATTTTAATACAAGTTATTGTCAAATGTTTTACAATTTTTCATTATATTTATAAACAATGCTAAGGAATTAATCATTGACTTTAATCATTGAATTATTTCTTGATTTCTGGTAATTAGTAATTTGACTAATACCAATAGCTATTATTTTTGTTTTTTGTTTATATAAAGTGATTCTTCATCAGCCTGATTGATTTCGATAATATTTCTAACCTACAAACAACTACTTTTCAGTGATATTCAGATTTTTCAATTATTTAGTCAAATCTATATCATCATGAAACTGTGGTCTTGTTGTATCAATAATTTAATCTAAATTTTAACATATACATAAAAGAAGATCAATGGTCAAAATATCGAATTCCTAAAGAATACCAAACTATTAATACACACATAAAAAAATAAAACATTTTTACTCTCGCGTTTCCTTATTTATTGGGTAAATACGAATATCCAAAATTCTTAGACACAGCCTGGAAATCCTACTTGTCCATTTTCCTTATCAAGACCTAACGCTCGGCACAAGTGATGCTTTTGAGTGGTCGTGAAATATATTTAATGTAAATTATATTTGTATATGCTTTTTCTGTCAACTAGTTTGTTGGCAAAATGAGTACTATGCTTTCTTTTATGGAATCTTTAAATCTGGGTGCTAAGATGACTGCAAGATTTTATGAAACTATTCTGGATTATTTTTTCAATTATGTTATTGATATTAACTAAAACCGACATGGGTGTACAACTATTGAATAGAACCTTAAACGTTTCCTTAAGCACAGGAACACGAAATATATTCAAGTGATTAAATATGATATATACTGTCAAAGGTACACTAATAATACAGTCACGTTAAGTATAGAATATATAACAAAGGTATTTTTGTCTCCGATATTATAACGTAAACACTATTACAATATCGTGATATATCTATAAGAATGTAATAAAAAATAAACAAATGTATAAGTTTATTTTCCTACTATCTGAAATAGGGCTATACCTAATTGTGACCTTAATAATACCAGTGTTAACATAATACCGGAATAAACTAAATTTAACAATTGCAATGACATACTTTAAAAAAAAAATAATTAATAATAATAATAATAAAATAATAAGTAATAATAATAATAATATTAATAGATTTATAAAATAATAATACTAATAATAATTAAATTTAAATAATTATAATAATAGATAATAATAATAATTAATAATAATAATAATAATATTCTTTTCATTGTTTAATTATTATTATATTATTAATTATTATTAAATTATTATTAGTTTTCTGAGATATTCTCTATCATTATTATTATTATTGATTATTATTATTTAATAATAATAATAATAATAATAATATATAATAATAATAATTTTGCGTAGCTGAATAATGCTGCTAAGTAAAAATGGAGCCGATAATAATTAATAATAATAAATAAATGTTGATAATCGAAACTCAAGTACCAAATACTTATCTTAATAATAATAATAATAATAATAATAATATTAATAATAATAATAATAATAATAATAATAATAATAATAATAATAATAATAATAATAATAATAATAATAATAATAATAATAATAATAATAATAATAAATTACATAATCAATAATAATAATAATAATAATAATAATGAATATATAATAATAATAAAATAATATGAATAATAATAGGAATAATAATAGGTAAAAATAATTATATGAATAATAAATATTGCATATACTTAGTAGGAAGGAAATGCGTTTCAGCAGCGGGCCTGGGAATGGTTTTATTCTTAGTGAGATAGGATGGCAAGAACGGAGACATTCCTACAGTTTATTTTCGGGACCTATTTGAAGAACAAAAATGAAATAATAAAATAAGCATTAAAATATATGCAAGCAATGTTTTTCCAAAAATAATAATAAATCAATAATTAATAATAATAATAATAATAATAATAATAATAATAATAATAATAATAATAATAATAATAATAATAATAATAATAATAATAATAATAATAATAATAATAATAATAATAGTAATAATAATTTGTGTTACAACAAAATATCACCTACTACCCAAGACCTAAATTTGTGTTACAAGGAAATAACACCTATTATCAATATTCGAAATTTGTTTTACAACGAAATAACACTTTATACCAGGTTTTAAATTTGTTACAACGTAATAACACTTAATACATAGGACCAAAATTTGTTTTATTGCGAAACGACATTTACTTTATACAGGACCCAAATTTGTGGTACAGAGAAATAACACTACTACTTAGGATCCAAATTTGTGTTACTACGAAATAACACTAACTATACCCAGAATCAAAATTTGTGCTACAGCGAAATAACACTTAACTACCTAGGATCAAAATTTGTGTTAAAACTATATAACACTTACTAGGTAAGACCAAAATTTGTGCTATAATGAAATAACACTTACTACCAGGGTCCAAATTTGTATTACAACGAAATAACATTTACAACCCAGGATCCTAATTTGTGATTCAACGAAATAACACGTGGATCCACTTATTACCTAGGAGCAGTATTTGTGTTACAACGAATTAATATTAACTATCCAAGACTAGAGGCGTACCGGAACACCTACCCGGTAGGAATTCCGGTAGGAGTTGGAGATTATATCTGATTCTGACTGGAACCGAAATTTATTTTTTTTTCTGAAAAGTACCTTTTAACATCTACAGTTCACTGCATGTATATATTTTTTTAACTATCAATAAAGACGCGAATTTTTTCATAAATTATTATTTTTACAACCACTACTATTCTACTCTTTGTACAGGCAATTTAAGTTAAAATGAGTATAGTAATTTAATGTTATACACAATAGTCAACAACAGTCGTCAACTCGATAAATTCAAGTATGTAACTTTTTATTTTTATTTTTTAATTTACGAAACAACGTAGGGATCACCGGTCTCCGGCTTTCTCCGGCGGAGACCTATATTTTTCATTTAAAAGGGTAGTTTTGAAAATAAAAATAGTTTAATCATGAAAGGTGTATAATGAGACATTTAATAAAATAAATTTATATAAAGAACACAACATCAAGAAAAAAGGAAAAAAAATATATTTTTTAAATTTTGTTTTTTTGTACTGATAATAATTAAATAAACCGAACTAATAACTAATATTATAACTTATAATAACATATAATAATATGAATAGCATATATGACACCATTTACTAAATAGACTAATTATTTTTAATAAACAACTTAAAAGGTTTGATATCCAAAATGACGACCCCTAACAAAAAATACACTTTGATAAATCTAGCTTTGAAAATGCAATACAGAAATAGGTAAATGAAAATGTTAAGAAAAACTTTTAAACTACATGCCATATCTGACCAAAAAGACTAAAAAATTATGAATTATATATCCTTAATCTTAAAATTATTAAAGAGCTTTAAATTTAACAAACTAAACATGAAAATATATTATATATGTTTAATATATAATATATTATATATATAAATATTTTATATATATATATATATATATATATATATATATAAAATATAAATATATATATATATATGAGAGAGTGTGTAATGTGGTAGACAGAGTAGGCAACGCCTACTGCCTTAGTGATACCTTCAAAAATATTAAAAAAAGTCAGCATATATATAGTATAGTATATATATATATTATATATATGTGATATATTATATATATATATATATTATATATATAATTATATTTAATTTATATTATATTATATATATATTATTATTATATATAATATTAAATATATTATATATATATATATAACATTATATATATTTATTTAATAATATATTATTATTTATATTTATTATTATATATATATAATTTATATAATAATTAATAATATATATATATTATAATATATTATATAAATATTATATTAAAATTAATTATGATTGATTAAGATTGATTTGATAAGCCGCCGATTTAAATTTCTACTCGATTCCCTTTTTTAATTTTAGCTATTGGTGCCAACTGTTATTTCTCTGAGTCCAAAAAAAATAGTTCCTTTGCCTATATGGCTAGGCAAGTTTCGTATTGCCGACCGACTCAATTACAGTCATTTTTTATTTAAATGAATCCCAATTTAAATTACAATATATTATACAAGAAATAAAATAAATGATTTATTATATTAATGTTAATAATAATAATTAACTAATAATTTAATTTTATTGCTAACTTGTTCTATTTACAAAAATACTCAATCCCTAATTTATTGTAAACACCCTTTAATAATAATATTATTAGAATCATTGGACTCATTCCGACCAGAGTCGCACAATAGCGTCGGTTGAGTCAGGAACTCCCTTTCGTAGGGCTGAGTAGCTAATTTGCCTCGGCAGACCAGAAGTTATATTTTTCATGTTATTAAATGAAATTGAGAATTATTCTGTGTGGAGTTGGAGTTAGAAAATTAACTTTATATTATTAAATGTTAATTATTACTGATGTTTGGCGCTTTTAATAAAAATGAGCTCTTAGTTTTATAAATACGGGGATATTGAATCGTATTCGATTTAAGTTTCATTAAAATTAAAATTTTTTGATCCTGACTGCTCTGAGTGGTAAATATATGATGAGTGAATATATATTATATATTATATATATATTATAGTATTGTTGTATTATGATATATAGGTATATAATAGTATATATAACTATATATATATATAGTATATATATATTATATATAGAACGAGTTATATAATTAAATTGATTTCTACTCAAGAGAGATATTTGACCACAGAGCCGCCACTAGATAAAGAATATTATTAATGACTCTAAAGTGCTGGTGTAAAGGAATATGCTATATATAATATACTATACCGCCTACTATTATATATATATATATATATATATTATATATATATACTTACATATATATATATATATAATTATAACCTTCCTCATATTTAAAATTATTTATGTTTTTACTAGGCGTTATCGATTTACTGTATAGAGATCCACAATAGAATTTTTGTGAGAAAAGTTTGAGATTATTTTTTGTCATTTCTGGATGAAATGTATAAAAGCACGAGGTAAAGTCCCAAATCAGACTCTATGCATTTGCAATTAGGTAACCATTCTCTAATTGGTCTCAAGATATTGTATAAATCATCAATTCTCTTGAAGATCTCCATGATGCAAGGAACACAGAGGCTGCCATCAAGCTAGTGTTCGAGAGAAGACGTATCGTCCTTTACTTTGGGAATAAAATAGTTCCTGCTGCGTCTTTCAGACTTCTCTCACTAAGAAACACTTTGAGTGGAGCTATAGAGATGTTTACTAGCTGGTTCAATTCCATTGGTCAGATGCGAGACCTCGAGGGCGGCTACAAGGAGAATTATTCTTCTTTCCCTATACATGCTCACGCCCATCCGATATTCCTCCCGTTCCCAAAGTGAAATGTGTCAACCAATCATTAATCCACCCAGTTAGTTTATGTGAATCTGTCATCTCTAATTCATCGTTGTTTCCTCTCACTTGTCTGCTATACCTTATGTTTCACAATTTTAACTTTCTTTCCTTCTCTTTGATCCAGAATTCCACTTAAGTCCGTTTGATGTATCTGAATATTCTATTCAGTTTTCTTTCTGTACCCGATTTTCTTGCTAGCAGTGTAACCATTCAAAAAGACTACCCCTCTCCAGATTAAATTAATGTCCGTTTTTCTTCTCAATATCGCGTGTGTAACTATTTTCTATATCCTCCTTCATGTCGAGAGTGATGTATAAGATCGCCACTCATTTTGGGATCACGATTTGTCTATTGCAGAATCTGAACATTAATTCTAAATATTTCTCTAGCTTTATAAAAAGTTTTACTTCTTCTTTGAACATAAATTTTATTTTATTCTGATCAATAATATCCAAGGGAGCTAATTTGTATTGTGATAATGGACTTTGAGAACTATGCAAGTACCTAAAGTTTCTTCTCTTTAATTAATGTTACCAAAACGTTTAGTAACAGAATTTAAAAGTTCAACTTTCATAGTAGTTTTTACAACGCTATCCTTCCAAGTTTTTGCTAAACTATGTGTTTTTGCACAATGCATTACATACCCGTCAGATATTATTTGATGAAACTAGGAGGATAACATGGTTTCAAATTGTTATACCGTAATGCCTTTTATTTCACTACATCCTTAAAAAATAAATAACCTTTAGGGGCATTTGATTTTTTAATTTAACAATAACTTTGCTAAACATGTAATTACAATTTTTAAGAAGTGTTATTTTCTTAACAATCGTTTGGCACAGAATATTTTAAATGGATTTACTTCTGTTCTCCTGGAAAACCGTTTTTAACAATTGGCAAATTTGAGATTTTTGAACCTTTCCAGTTCCAACTAGTTGCCTAAGCACCATTGTGATCTACTAAATACCATTTACCCTCATTCAATGGAGTTGTAAACTCTTCTAGGTAGTTTCAACTATCTTTTATGTGGATCCGGATTGAGGATCCAATCGCATCTGAAAATTGCATGTGCTTAGAGACTCAATCCCTTGAGATCATATATATATATATATATATATTATATATTATAATATACTGTATATATTATGTTTGATAGATACAATACTATATATATATATATATATATATATATATATATATATTAAAATATATATTCTTATATATATATAGTTGAAAGGATTAAGTATAAATGGAAATTTCATTATCCGGCCTCCGCTCTCCGGCCGGAATTTTATAAAATTTTCATTCTCCGGCCTCCGGCCAAAATACTCTCCGGTGCCATTCTCTATAAACAAAACATTGCTATAAAAACATAGGTCCCATTGAAATCAAAAATTAAAAGGAACAAACAATGTGTATTAAATATATAAATACTCAAATCATATTCTTACTCTTAGGCCTACTTACTCAACCCATTTTAAAATGCGTTAAAGTGATCTGTTCATTAATGGCATTCTGATCTGCACCAACACAAAACATTTGCAAGTACTTTGTTTTTGTAATATAGTATTTTCTTAAATCTGATAAATGCTTCTTTTAAATTACCTATTGTAATTTCCAGTTCTTCAATCATCGTCTTTAGAAGAACATTTAACTCTTTTTATGTAGAGTTGAAAGATGAAAAATATATACTTTGAATGAAATATCCTTTGGAAGCCAAACCCTCCCTTCCATGAAAGGATGTCCATTTTACAATACTAAGTTCAGAATCTCCAATTTCTTTAAAGCATATTTGGAGAGAGGAACAATATGGTACTTCCTTCAAGAAAGACTATGCGAATAGGTAACTTTCAAGGATTTTACACATATTAATGTTTAACTTGTTGCAGTTGCGTGAATGACTGGCTATCTTAAAAAGATTGATGCAAGGATTGAGCATTTGTGGCATTAAAAACAGTACGTTTGATATCGCTATTCAGTTTTCTAGGTCTATTCCAAAATTCAACAACGCTCTGACAATTTCAAATTGCTAAGTGCAAAGCGCTTTATCTGTTAGTTCCCAGACATTTTCTATTTATGTTACAATTGAAATCCTTATTTGATTTGCCAATATGAAATACCTTAAACTCTTTGCTTAAAATTTTTTGCCACTTAAAAGCCAAACTTTAATGCAACAATCATGATTCCCAGTAGAAGTAGACACTTTAGTATCACCAAAAGTCTAAGATTTCTTCCAATTATATTACAATATATTTAACAGAATTGAAGTTATGAAGTTTTCTATTTCAAATACTTTTAATTATTGACCACTGTCCAAAAGATTTCATCTCGTAGATCAGTCCTTATGAAAGAAGGACAAAGATTTCTTTTAATTATATAAGAAAAAATTATCGAACAAATCTGACAGAAGAGTGATATGACAAGAGAAAGATTTCATCTGACGAGACATCTTCCCGATCCACCATCCAAACAGATTTTATAACTTCATCTTTGTTCTCCATTTCAGCATCCTTGAACAAAAACATCGAGTCATTTTTTGCATTTCTGATGTTAAGCAATAAGGAGACCTATATAATACCCCAATGAAAGAATTTATTTTCCCATATCTTATATGAGCTACTTAGTAACATTGGCAGAAAAAGTATTATTTTCCACTGTTTATATAATCTTAAAAAAAGATAGCAAAATTATGATATATTGTAATTTGCCTAGTTCTCAAACCGTACGTATCATAATACGTGAGATACACAAAAAAATCTTTTAAAATAATATAAGTTTAAACTATATTAATGTAAAAAAAAAAACCTCTGATTGTCATCTTGCGACTATCTATACTTGAATACATTTCACATATTTTAACGAGATTGTGAAGTCACACTAAAATATATGTTAGATATTATGAGTTAGAAGACTCACGCTTTCAGAGCAATGAAACCTCGGTATTAATAGCTAAGGGTTTAAAACCTCTGAAATTGGGTATATATATATATATATATATATATATATATATATATATATATATATATATATATATAATATAATTATATATATATATATATATATATATATATATATATACTATATATATATATATATATATATAATATATAATCTAATAATATATAGTATATATAAGTGATGCTATTATATATATATATTAAATTATTAATAATCATATTTTAAATAAACAATATAATAAACAGTAATACAATAGTAATATTAATATAATCATATATAGTAATATATTAAGTATATAGATATATTATATATATCATATATAGTAACTAAATGTATAATAGCCAAGTGATCCCTACGCCATATTTTATAATAAATAACCTATACTATATATATATTTATATGTGAATGATAAATATCATAGTTATGTTACTAGTAATACTAAGATATATATATAAATATCCTACCAACTTTCAGGTGAGTAGTAATATTTGGAATACCTGCTTTCGTAATTATTTCTTAAAATTGAAGTGATTCTTCGCTAGACAGTTTAATTGAATCGTCGATAGTGGCCATTTATCCGATCGCCCTCTTTCGGACCCGTCGATGTTAGACATCGACCCCTTAAGACCAGTAATTTTTATCGCTCTCAGGGCGTCGGCTTCCGGAATATCGCTCAATTTTGCCGAACCCTGGTGGTCAGCCCTAATATGAATGTACATCTTATCGCGATGCTAAGCCCGACAAAACCTAAAAAGTTAATATCGCATGAAGTTCTACTTTCGTCCACACCAATTATACCATAAGCTCCCATTATATTCTAACATGTTGGTCTGAAAAGAACATATCTACCTGCAAACACTAACTATTTTCACAGCACATATCCCTACCTGTATTATAATGTACTATTATCTCTTATATATATATACCGCCTTTATAGGTATATTATATCCTCATATCAATATATATATCCTATATACCTTATTATCTAAGAGTATTTATACCCTATATATACCTTGGTATATATATAATTATATCAATGTATATATACTACCTAAATTACTAATACTCCATTTTTCTTGCAGGGTTATTTACTTCCACCATAGTATTCGTATATATTCTATTTAGTATATGACTTATATATTATACAATAATTATATAATATTATAAATATATATATATATAATTACGTATATAGTATATTAATACATATATATAACGGTATATAATATATATATAACTATTACTTCATATATTATCTACTTTTTATCATATATTATATATATATGAATATATATAATATATATATATAATATATATTATATATATATATATATATATATATAATATATATATATATATATATTCTACGTTTTCACCACCTCACGGGCATAGCCATATTCTAGGAGTAGAACTTCTCTAGTAATGCTACCTAGGGACCCGGCACTAGGGATTTTCGAACTGGCCCTTGCCAGTGCGACTCTGTCGCTCTACCGATTGAGCCACGCGGAGTTGCTTGGACGAAGTAATATAAGAGTATACCCTATATAGGAACAATTTACCTATATTTATATATACATAGTTATAATAATATATTATAAGGTTATTTATAGTAAATATTTATATTTACTAATATTATTATTGTATATATAAGTTAATAATAATTTATATATTATCTTATCCATATTATATATTATATTCCTAGAAAGAGGTAGGGCAAATGGTCCCAAGGCGGAAAATCAAGAGAGGAGAAATTGTTACTACGTGTTTGGCTGTAAAAAGTTTGTTCAGAGGGAAAATAACTTTCCCGTGACAATATGCTTGGAGTGTATGGCAACATTATTTTAGGCTTATGCGGAGACGTTTCTTTGAGGAATGGCTTTGAACTTGAGTATGGATTGTGTGTCTCTTGATAATGGGCCTAGTGTCTGAGGCCCCACAGGGGACTCCCAAGGATATGCGGGAGAGGCGTTGTGATGCATATGTCAGAAATATTAGAGAAAATTAAAAGTTATTAGTGCTCTGCTGTGATTTTTTTTCCTGCTTGTGTTCCAAAGGAGACTTTTATCTGTTCAGTAGAGATACTCTTCATCCTGCTGCACACATGATCCATATAATCTATATAATGTCTAAGTTGGCGCTTTCATAGGAGATGGTTGTGGAGCGAAGGTAAGGCCATAGTTATCTCTTCCTGAGAGCTTATGTATATTGTAAACTATCTAATTTGGTGAACAGTTGGATTGCTGGATTTTTGCTGCTGACGCAGGCAGGTGTAATGCATAGTTTATATACATTCTACCTATAACACGCACAGACTCATACAATTTCTATACCTATATATATATATAGTTATTCCATCCCTATAACTTAATACTACCTAATTATATATTAATTTCTCACACCTATATATTATATATATACTATTATATTATACTATCATTATATATATATATATATAATATATATATTATATAAGTGATATATATCCTAGGTATCATTATATAAAATATATAAATTTTATTATCTTGTTTTCTCTTACTCATTCTATCCATATATAAATATAATTCACTATCCTACAAGAATAAAAGTGATGTACTGAGATAATAATTATATTATAGATGATCCTCTAGCTATCCTTAGCTATATATTATATAAATAAATAAATATTATTCCTATATTAATATATAATACTATTATATAATATACTATATATCTTATGTATATATATATATAATATACTATTTTTATAAATAATATGAATATATATAATAATGTCAGGAGCCTATATTGGGAGATTGGGCGGCAAGATAAAATACCGGCCAGGTGTAATACGCGACAATTCTCGTTCGCGACCTCGTTACCTCGTATAGAAAGGCCATATGTGATTTATACAGTTCTCGCCTACCCAGGCCAAACTTTTTTCTTATAAACGGAAATTAAGGTTCCGTTACCTATGAACAAAGTCCCAAACTTTGGTCAATAAACGAAATAACTCTTACGTAGACCTCCCTATAGACGGCCTACGATTACTGCTTACAACGAAATAACACATTTGTTGTAGAACCTTCAAATTTGAGTTACATTAACGAATTAACACTTACAGTGACCAGGACCAAATTTGTGTGAAAGAATTAAAATTAACTGATCCCCTGCAAATAGTTATAGAATAGTTAGAGCGGAAATAACACATACTCCCCTTATCGTCCAAAAATTTGTGTCATATCTGAAATGACTTGTAGTCTAAATACCTAGTTCAAAATTTGATGACGATATAAATAACACTTTAAGTTACTTGAGGTAACCCGTGTATAGGAATCCAATATAGATTTGCAGGTATGAACACTTTGTACTACAGAGAGAACCCAATTTTATAGCTTACAACGATAATTTAATAACAACATTATGTATTCAGCGATCCCAAAATTAGGCTGTAGTTCCAATACACATAGCATACACAGCTACTACACTTTACTTTACCCTAGAAACTCACTTTAATCTTTTTTAGCTACAGACACTTTGTGCTAAATGTAATGCTAAATGTTCTGTGCATGTTACTTCAAAAAATTCTCTTCACAAAAATATAAAAAAATAGAAATCAAAAAGTGAAAAAATATTTTTAAATTTCCATTCTTTTTCTTCTGATGTTTTGGTTAATGCCTTGCTTCTACTCTTAACCTTTAAAACCTTTTTTGATATTTGATTACTTGAAAACACACTCTCAAAGCATTCGCCTTATCAAAATCAATTTAGGCACACACACCACCTACAAACACCACACACACACACACACACACACACACGCATGCAATAAACAACATCTTTACCTACAACTTTTTACACTAATACAGAAGTATACTAGAAAAGACTTCATGCTAATATCCATATATATAATACACACTATTTAGTTTCCTTTAATTTAAATTAAGATTATTTACTTCTATACTTATAAACTAATTATATAATTACTATATATTCAATATGCAACAAAGTTCCATCTACTCCCATATGGTACCAAAATCTACTAACCTATCCTATTATCACTTAAACTATTTATTTCACCTTATGAGTTCTCACTGGTCCGTCCATTATCAAATCTTCCTTTTTTAACTTTTTTTTCAATACTATTCCTGTTATTTACTTCCATTTCTGCATCTATACAATAAGATTTCGCGAGTGAGTGCTGTCATGAGCAGGATCATATAAACATTTTCCTCTATTAATATTACCAATAGAAAAGTAATATTTTTAATGACCTATAGTATTTTACCCTAAAGGACGACGTTTGGCAGCGTCCCCACAGGACAGAGCGCATCCCGTCTCGTGTCCGATAATTTTTGTGTCCGCCTGCACCAAATCTTAACGAAAATACAATATGAGAAAATACTCCTTCTTATCGGTCCAAAGTATAAAATCTGCACTCCGAGGTTTAAGGTCACGAACCTAATGTGCTCGTCTGCCATTGTCGATCTTATAGCCTATCAATAAGGATTCAAAGGATTCCGTATATAGCTGTGAAACATTCGTCGAGGAACTCTCTAGGCTCATTAGGTTCAGGTTAGAGGTTTTCCTGCTCCTCTAAGTTCAGGGTTATCGATAGTATGTAATGTACCCTACACAGAAATTATCCCAATTTTATATATATCATAAAAAAACCAATATCGGAAACGTATTTACCCACAAACATTTATTTTTTACGTTACCTTAAAGTGCAGTCTCCAGGTTTCACCACGTATATTAGCCACTTAAAAATGGCGGCTGTGTTTTTCGAAAATATTTCTTCATGCAAAATTGATAAAGAGCTCCTTATCCTCCTTTTTCGTTTTAATCTCATGAATATTCGTGTGAATCATTGGTTAAACAAGAGCGTTTAAAAGTATCTTTCTACTCAGCTCATCCAACGCACATTACACTGTCTCACGGTATTCACTACCTACATTCCAACAAGCCTATAATGTAAACAAAGAGAGTATAAAACAAAAAAACAAAAGCTTCTAATATCGTTTACACAAAAAAAACCAGTGCACCGAACCATGATAATCTACCACATCAGTGAACGATTGATCGAAAACCCTATATTACTCTATATCTCCATATATTATACTATATTATTATATAATCTATATATATATACCTATTATACCTATTACCTATAACAATCCTCCCGAAAATATCCACCCTATCTCTATATATATATCTATTCATTACATATATACTATCCCTATACCTATCTTTATACCTATATTACTAGACTACATATCGGTCCCTATATAATCATTATATATATTATACTATAAGTTATATAACTATCCTGATATTGCAAACACCACAAAGTGGAAGGAATAGGAATTAATATCTTGGACATAGTAAAAAAATAAAACCATATCTATTCTTAAATCATATACTAAGAGAAAATCGTTCTTACGAACGTTGCAGTTCTCACCTCACACTATAAACCTACACGCTCGACGAGCCGCGCACACACTACCCACGCACTACTCCGTACTGACGCACCCAAACACCACACACTGATTTTTGAAATACGAAGCACACAAGTTAAATTTCCTCCAAGGTTGCAGTAGCCTGAGAGAAATCACAAGCAACTGGTCCTAATAGAAAGCACTGCTCCTTTGGTCCCCTGATAATTATAATATCGATAATATTTATTCAGTTCATGTTAATTTAGTATCCTTTGATTATACCTCAATATCTTTTGCAAAAGGCAACCCATTTAAGGTCTATTTCCCTTATCTATTTTTCCAACATATTTATTTATCTCATTATTTTATTATTATTTATTACTTTACTTATTATTAATATATATTTTATTATTATTATATTATTATTAGTATTATTATTATTATTATTTATTATCCTATTAGTTATTATTTATTATTATTTATTACTTATTATTATTATTCATCTACTTATTATTCCCATTATATTACACCAACTTGTTCCTTGATACAGGTCAATAGAAAAACAATATACCACCTCTTGCGCGTCTTGCTCCTAAGATCATTAGATGTACCCAATGATTCTCTCAATATATATATTGACTAAACATCTCCTAAAGGCCCACGTCGACCTGCTGGTGAACAACGCCGGATCATATCGAGCAAGCAGAAATGCTCCTTTTGGTCTGTGTTTTCTCCACTCAATACCAAAATTGGATGCGTGAAGAATTGTGCCAGTTTTACTTCTTCCAGTGTTCTTGATCCACCCCACATCTTAAGTATTTTCACCTCTGAAATGACGTGGTACCCTGTTCGGCCTCCAGATTCCGAGTGTGAGCGGAATTGAGCGCGGCATTGTCCTAAAAATAGGTGTGGTGCTAACCCTATTCTCTACCTATTTTATAGGAACGTATTGTCAAGGTTCTTCTTTAAGCCATCTTGTGTCTGGTGGTCAACACACTGGCCACGTTTATCTGTCTCAGGCCAGGTTCGATTCCTCAAGGCTCCGGTGTGATAATGCTTTCAGGGGTATATAATACTATTCACAATACAAAAATGGATTGCGTGAAAAGAATTCGCACTCGTCGATTTACTTTTGTTCTGTTATAATATTCCTATAATTATATTATACTATATTATTACGCCAATAATATATATATATTATACTATTACTAATGTATTATATTTTATACTATATATTCAATATATATATATATATATATTCGTTGTGGTATATATACTCATTATAGTGATATATCACCTATTAGAATATTACTTCCTATTCATTATATACCATGTATATATATATGAAAATAATAGGGAGTTTTAAATGACCGAACTAAATTCAGAAATATTAACTCACCCTGGTCGTATTAATAGTCTGGCTAACTATATATATTACTATATTATAATATATATACATATATAATATAATACTATATATATATAATATACCTATTATATACGCAACCTATTATAATTATTTATAATTTCTCTTAAAATTATATTACCAATAATAATAAAATATCATTTATATGCTTTCCAAACTCATCTGCCATAGAAAATATATGACGGTTTATATAAGAATGTTAAAAGGATCCACCAGTCCAATTCCATATATCCATTGAGAAGTCTATAATAAATTTAATCTGCCGCTTCTACTAGAGATGTGAACCACACTGGCGCAACCGTCATGTGGTCGTCCCCTGTGAGGACAATATGCCGGTCTCTGCTATCCAATAGAAATTGAGCCATCCTCCAACCAATAAATAAAGTTTGGATTCAAGAACATTCCTAATTAAAAGCAACCGAGTTTACCCGTCCTCTCAAGGCCAATCATCACCAGGTGTAATCTCAGCTCCTGTCCCTACCCTCTTCTCGTTCTATTTACTTTTTAGAGTGTTAAATACTTGATAATAATCGCCATTCATTATTAATCATAGCATGTTACCAAGAAAAAGAACATTACTAGACAGCATATTAAGCACGAGATACTCCCTGACTATGCCTTTGACCACTTGCTCCTGCATGTCGCCGTTACTCCGGTCGCCAACTCTGCGTTTGCTCGTCCCTCTTTATACTTGTCGTTTAATCCAACTTTTTTTTGCGGTCCTGGAGATCTCTCTTCAATTCATATAGGCCACCGTGGATATTGTCCTCATCGCGTGCATACCATTGGTGCCCTTTCAATGCCATATCGAAGGCAGTTAATTGCTATTACCTTCTCCAATTTATATGTTCTTCTTATGACATTATATTCTACATCATCGTCGTACTCCTATATTCCATATTCCTTCATATTAGCCTATCTATAATCTCTCTTACCCTAGTTATGATCAATATTAACTACTCCTACTTCCTCCTATCCTATATACTATATCTTTCTATTATATTACCTTATTATCTTATTATGGCGCTCCACTTCAATTGCTGCCTAGTAGAGATATTAATTTTTTCATTAGCTGAGATTATATATAAACCTACTATATAATTTACTCTCGAGAAGATAATATTCGATATTAGAATAATATTAATATATATATTATAATAAGATTTATTATACTAAGTAGTATCTTGATTAGAGTAGTTATGATCCCTAACTAAGCTTTTTAATTCTCCAAAAAG